>OZ025289.1:52402637-52521637 GCA_964019185.1 Maratus speculifer
AATTCGAGAAGACGACAAAGAAAACACAAATAGTATGACATAAACAACTCGAAATTTATACGTAAAACGCAGGAAATGAGGTGCATTTTCACTATAACTAATTTTATAAATTGAGATTTTGGTGGAATAGCTGTTGCACTCTTATGCTAAAATGCATGAACACAAAATTGATTATGATTATGCATATTAAATTCAATAATACAGAAATAACAGAACTTAATCATAAATAGGACGTAATCACCATGGTAACATAGAATCATTATTTATAATGGGATATTACTTAATTAATGGTATAGGAATAGATGTAATAGAATGAAGAAAGCTTTTATTAATATCATTTTAAGTTTTCATTTAATTTTCCTAAACTTTGAAATGACTCCACAAAATTCTGCAACGATTATCTATATTAAATTTTAAACCATTTGTTTGGAAGATTTCGCGTTATTATAAGCGAACAAATGGACCAGACGGTGGCAATAGGTGCTACGTTCATATATAATTACGACCGCACGAAAAAATCGGTGTTGAAAAAGCCTTTTCCATTTAATAATTATTTAATGTTATAAATAATTATTTTTATAAATCTTGAGGAGAAAAATATTTTAACAAAATAAAATTAATATTTCTATAAATCTGAAAATTAGATCAATGTTTAATGGCATATTAATAGTTTAAAAAATAGATATTTTAAAAATCTGGAAGATAAGTATATATTTTAGTATAATATGTAATATTTTTGTAAATCTACGAAGCAAATTGATGTTTAATTATAATATCAATAGTATCAAATTAATATTTTTCTTTTATAATTCCAGAAAGAATAAAGTGAGTAAAATGATTTATTCTTTGAGAAGATAAGTTAATTTTTAAACATGGCTAACATTTAAGTTTTTAAAAGACAAAATTTTCAAACGCTCTGCTTTAATTCCAAATGTGCAAGTAAAAGTATGTAATATATATACACATATTAAGAAAAATACAGATGATAATTGAATAAATTTATCAAGAGATTGTGAATGTTTTTAAATTCATTTATTTATAAATGCGACTTTTCGTTTTTAAGTAACTTAAAATTATGTTTATGCATATTTTAAAATCAAATTATGCTTTCAATAATACAGGTCTGGGGAAAAAAAATCATATATATGAGATACTTTTGGTTATTTGTATAAGTTTTTAAGGATGGTGAATATGGTGAATCCAAAAACGACCCCCATTTTCCCCCCAACACGTACAGTATTGTTGCAAAAAGGGGAGTTGACATTAGAAAAGTACAAAAGCAATGTAAAAAATGAATTTTTATATTGCAAATAACTATGCTGAAAATTACTGACAAGTTCCATACTATGCTTTCTCTCTTACAAGGGCACCACCAAACATGGTGCACACAGATTTTGATGATTTCAAAGTATGTTGTAGGGGTCATACCACTAATTATACAGCTGAAAGGATTCTTTCAAATGGGCCTTAGTTTTTGAGAAATTGGGGGTCAAAGTTCAGCGTATATTTCAAATACTTATTAGTACGAGCGCCGCATGTGAATCCGTGGCGTCGTGGTAACGTACGATCCTGCAAGTCGAAAGGTTGCGGGTTCGAATCAGTCCTCGGCCTTTTTCTTATTTTTATGTTTTTTTACACTTCGCAAATTATAAGCAGAATAGAAAATTCTACAGCTTTGAACCTTTTGATATTTTCTGAAGAGGACAGTTTACTTTGTCAACATTTTTTTATTATTTTTTTTTCAAAATATGGTGGACTGACTGCACTTCAGGGTTCAGCTAAAAGTACATTTTGCAACAAATAAATAAATAAAAATTTGTATTTAATTAAAATTTTGAAAAAATTTAAGAAAATTTCAATATTTTAAAATCTCCACTACTTTAAATATTAATATTTTAAGATTAATCAGTCACTTTTTTTCTTTTCAAATGTGTATTACACAATATTGTGCTTGGATTTTAAGATAATTTAATACTGCATTTAATATAATTTATATTACTAAAATACTTAATTCGTGATAAATATGTTTAAAAATATATTAAAAGTGAAAAAAAAAAAAAAAAAAAAAAAAAAAAGGTTTAATCATTATTTGTAAAAGTGCTAAAATAAGACCAATAAAAAGAAATCTTCATTTATTCTGATAATTACGGAGGAAAGCAGACGATTAAAAAAAGTATTTTTATATGTATTATAAATTTTATCTCATTAAACAGACGATTTCCGTACTTCAGTTGAATTACGGAAAGAGTGTTTTGATTTGTTATAAAAATAGATGTAATCTGTCATTTCTTATATGTGCAAACGATAACTTATGTTCATGTTGAACTTTGGAGATAAATGTATTTACAGAAAATTGGAAAATTGAAAACTTGGATAACTGGTAACAACTTGCATTTTAACATTACTGCATTGATATTTTATTATTTTTTCGAAGATACGCATTTACTTGAATAATCTAATCCTAAAGACGTTTAAAAAATTGCACCCGAAAATTATTTTGTATTATTTATACATATACATAAAAAGGCAAGTTTTCATTTAAAATGCTATAAAATAAAAAAGCGATAGGGAAAAAAATATTATTTCAGGATTGTGCTTAAAATAAAAAACGCGAATAATAATTAATAAAAAAAAGTTCTAGGCGTAAATTAGTTTTGTAGTTTTGTCAATAGAAATATTCGTTTAAAAAGTGCAGAAAAAAAATTAATTTTCATGAAAAAATTAAAAAATGTAAATGTAATTTATTAAGAAAATATCAAAAGCTGTAGCAATTTTGTAATAAAAATACTTAAAATTTGTAACGTGTAAAAATACAAAAATAAATAAATAAAAGCCGATGACTGATTCGAACCCGCAACCTTTCGACTTGTAGGATCGTACGATACCACGACGCCACGGTTTCACATGCGGCGCTCGTACTAATAAGTATTTGAAATATACGCTGAACTTTGACCCCCCCCCCCCAATTTCTCAAAAACCAAGGCCTATTTGAAAGAATCCTTTCAGCTGAATAATTAGTGGTATGAGCCCTACAACATACTTAGAAATTATCAAAATCTGTGTGCACCATGTTTGGTGGTGCCCTTGTTAGTATGCACATTACATTTCAATAGATGCTGTGTGAATCGGGCTACAAGCTTATGTATGTGTATAACTGTTTTTGTTCGTTCCTCAAATTCTTCGCATTTTCGATTTGTATTTCTCTTGAGTTTCACTCTATGAAATATGAAACCAATATATGGAATTAATATTGGATATGGTTTCTTACTCAAGAAGATGATACGAGATTTCAGGTTAAAAGGAGAATTTTTAAGCTTAATAAGACTATAAACACGAGTTCAGCAAAAAAAGCTGACGTGAAGGAAAGTTTTAAAGATTTTTCTTGGTTTTAGTGAGTAAAAACGCAAAAGGAACTGTTAATAAACATTGTGTAGTTTTTTGATTTCAGACCCGCATTGTAAAAAAAAAAAAAAAAAAATTCATTAAATTTGCGGCAAAATCTGCTGGCAGCAATGTTGCCAGATTTTTTCCCCATAAAAATTGCAGTAAAATTAGATGTAAATTTATTTATTAGATCTAATTCTACTGCTAAAAACTGCTGCCAGCAATTTTTGCCGTAAATTTAACGGATTCCTTTACAGAGTGTGTAATTCTCCATAACTTAACCATAATCCTACATTGTAAATAAAAGATATTTTAACACATTTAATCAGATGTATAAACGTTTGAATGAAAATCTATAAATCCAGTTTAAAAAAACTAGTCGGACATGGGAATTTCAAAATTTTCTTCTATCTTATGCATGTTAATACTTCATAATTCGCGCCAATATTAAATGACAATCTATTCTCATCGTGAGAATTCTAAAAGCATGAAATTTCATGAATTAATTCTTGGAATAGAACCATTGTGGATATAGGAAAAATTGCAACATAAAAACGCTATCTGTTGAATGATTTATACCAAAACATAAATAGCAATAAATTTTATCAAGCTATGCTTGAATCTGAAGTTTTAAGAAAATCCATGCATTAATTCTTGTGATAGAGCTATTGCGGAAATCGTGAACAATGCAGCATTAGCAGCGCTGTCTGTTGAACTATTTACAACAAAGTGTAAAATAAATAGTTTACATCACGGACTTACGGAATCTGAAGTTTGATGAAAATTCGAGAATTAATTCTTGAGATAGTGCTATTGCGGAAATCGTGAAAAATGCAGCATAACAGCGCCACCTATCGAGCAATTTACACCAAAAACTTATCAAAATCAACCTATATCAGGGACTAGATGAATATAAATGTTTATTAAATTCTGTGCATTAGTTACTGAGATAGAACCATTGCAAAAATCGTGAAAAATGCAGCATAGCAGCTCCAACTGTTGAGAAATTTACACCAAAAATGTACTCATCATAAATTCATGTCAAGAACTAACCCAGTCTGAAGTTTTATAGAAATTCGTACATTACTAACCGTACATTGAGATAGAACTGTTACGTAATTTGTAAAAAATACAGCACAGTAGAGCCATCTGTTGAGCGATTTATACAAAAAATCTAATAAGCATCAATTTATATCAGGAAAAACCTGAATATACATTTTTATCAAATTCCGTGCATTAGTTCTTGAGGTAGAGTGGCAGCGAAATTTATGTCACATACAAACTCAGACTCACAGACTCACATTTTGTAAAAAACATATTTTTTGGAATCTCTACCCCTAAAACATAAAATTTTCACCAACTCAATACTTTCTTCTTTTAAAGATAGAAGAAAGTAAAAATGAATCTGATTATAATTTAAGTTCAAAGTTAAAACAAGGAACAATATAAATTGCATGCAGATGTATAAGTAAATAGATAAATGCTCGTAATCTGTTTAGTTGTTTTCTGATTTTTAGTCTTTCTGGTATTACTTCTCAGAAATTTATTTTCGAGATGAGATTTTTGTATGACTTATTCAATCCGCTGTTTACTGTTTAATTATTGATATGACATACTTAATGTGAATTAGATAAAATACTTTTCTTGAAATCTGAAGTGTTTTTCGGCTAATTTATTTATTTTAAGAAAAATGAAATACTAATTGTAAAGTAACACCTGAGTAATTTCATATTTTTTAAAACAAGTTTTTGTATAAATAGTTAAATTTTCAGTTTAAAAGTTAGATAAAATACAGCGTTAAAGTATTGCTTAAAATTAATTAAAATTGCTGCTGTATAAAAGAATATTTCCAAAAAAGTTTCAACTTTGAAATCAAAGAATTTTCCGAATTCAAAATTTAAAATGTTGTTTATTTAAAGTAATAAATCCATTTTCAATTTATTCTAACAGAGTAAAATCCATTAAGAAGCTACTTCATTCACGTGAAAACATCCACTAATTAATGTAATTTCCATGAGATAAATTTTTAAATATATATCGATTGCATTTTGCTATTTTTAAATGATTTCTTTCCATTGGAAATCTTACGTTGATTCCTACAAACATTGTCTCCTGAAAACACAATTGAAGATCTAAAAATGGGCTTTGTAGGGATCCACAACAGCTATAAAATGTTAAAAAAACAATAATAATAATAAAAATTGAAAGTTAACAAATTACAGCGACTATTTGGAAAATGATATTTTCAAAGAGAAAAATTCTAAGGACTTACAAATAAATTCTATATTTAAATTAATAATAATAATAAACATCATTTTTAGGATTTATATATTACGTACGCCATGTATTAAACATTAATATTCCTAGTCCAACCATAAAAAAAAAAAAAAAAAAAAAAAAAAACAGTAGTTTATAGATATACAACTTTAACTGTTTAAAATGAGCCTTTTTATTGGATCAGACTGACCTCTCAACGCCTCATATTACATACGACATCGCCTCATATTACATCATTTTGCGCATGGCAACACTTTCAAATTTTAAATGAATTTCGGTAATGCAATTTTTGCTACTAAACGTTTTCAAACGTCTTAATGTCGCATATTTTCAATTTTTACACCATCGTGTAGGAAAAAAATTACTTTTAAATAAAATTTATTTGAAAGCTGTATCTTAATTTGTTTTTGAAATATTAATTTTTTTTGTAGCTTTTAATCCCTTTTCTCTAATCGTGGCAACAGGAGTACTCCATTTCTATTCAAAGCAAAGGAAAAAAGGCACGGAAGAATGAGATAGGTGGAGGTGAAATAAACCTCAAAAAGGGTTTACAATATGAAACCATTAATCACCCAACTTTTAATGTGCCAAACGGAATGTGCACGTGGAAGGTATTTTGTATTAATAATACGAACTGAAAGAAATGAATTACAGTTGAAGCATATTTTAAGATGAAATAGCAAATTTTTAAAATGGTTTTTGTTCTATTATTTATTAAAATAAATGTTTGCTTTTAAAATTATTGAATTGATAAATTAGCAATAATTAAATGTCAAATTAAAATTAAATAAGAAATTGAAAACATTTGATACGAATTAAAGATTGCATTACTAAAAGTTTCCTTCTTTACAGTAATTTTTAATACTTTACAACGTAGATGAAAAAGCTTTCTTTGGTACTACTTATCCCGTCGACCAAAAAATTATCGCCAAACTATAAGATTAAATGCCAAAAATGGATGATCGTGAATGTCACATTCAATGACATTAAATACGATAAACGTGTTTAAAATGTCATTAAGTGATTTTTATTTGTATTTTTCATTAATATTTTTATTAATATTCTACTAATTATTTGTTTTTTCGTTTTTTAAAATAAAAATTATGTCAATATGTATAATTTGGCTATTAGTTTGGCGATTTGTATAATTTGGCGAAATTGGTCGACAGGATAACAGATTAGTAGCCTTTCTTTTTAAAAACATATTAATAATTGCATGTAAATAAATATTTAAAATATAATGATGAAAACATTCTTTAAAATCATGTATGAAAACTTAAACAATAAATATTAATCTTAAATCTAGATTTCTAATTGCAAACGATTTTAAGATATTAACAAAAGAATGTTATCTTTTAAAGCAAAATATTAAAAGAATTTTCTATATTGATTTAATGGCACATATGATAAAATAATGGCACAAATTGTCATTTTATTACGAAATTTGAATCACCTTTTAATAACAATTTCAACGGTAAAAAACAAAAGCAAAGAAATACGGGTTTAAACCGGTTTGAATTGATAAGCGTGTCAAAGCACGTGGTTTTGTTGGTACTTAATTGGTCTTAATGTAGGGTTACATTTTTGGCGTCACCCCAAGACGTTATACTTCCACTCTATTATAATCTCTCTTTACTCTATGGAAAAAAGGGAAAAAATTGAGTGGTGTATCTTTATGTTGCCATTTCCTCGTTAAAAGGGAACAAATAGAAATTTAAATATTTTCTGTTATAAAACCCGGTGTATTTTGACTTTATTTACAAAATTTGATTTACACGTAAAAGAATATCAAAAGTTTAATATCTATTTCAGCTAATAGCATTGAGACTTCAAGTTTTGAATCAAAATTATCAAATTAAAATGCCAGTTTTTTTTAAACGTGAATAGATGTGAAATGTTTATTTGTAAATTTCGATACGGTGAAAATGATGCCGGGTTTAGATTTCACGGGAAAAAAAATTCTATGATTGAGTCAAAGTTTAATAAATTTTGCTTTTTATCATTTTGGAATAATAGCATACGAACCTTAATTGATAACTTTATCGTAATAACATATCTTTATTATTTTTTACTGCTTACATGTACGATTAAAGTTTAATTTTAACAATTTCTACAACTGCGTTTTATAGAAATAGTATTTTGTTAATTTGGCGATAAATATCGTTTGTTCAAAAGTTAGACGTACCAATATAAAATGCATTTTTTACTATAACTAATTTTCTAGGTTTATTAAAAGTTAATGAAACAGTTCTTTCTTAAACACTTTCTTTCGTCAAAATTTGACGAGTTCTACATTGTTTATATAATTACGAAAGCTAAAAATAAAATATTATTTAATTTTTTTTTTCGATTTCTAAAATGATTTTTCATTCTATAATCATAATTTAATTAATATGAAACTGTAAGCGCATCTTTTTAAGGATTAATTTTCTTCTTTCTTCTTTGTATTTTTTATTTTTTAGAATCAAAATATTTCTTTAAAACATTTCGTTGTCGCAGTTTCACAGCCGGCTCTCCTATTCTGCTGAGCGTGATTTGGCACATCATTAAAACTATTTTTTTTTCTTTTTTCTTATCCATCATACGTAAGGTACAGGAAGTATTTTGTAGTAAACCTCGGCAATATACAGGGTGTCCACTCTCAACGGTGGCCAATGGCTAGAAGAATTCTCGGAACGGCTAGAAGAACGGCTAGAAGAAGGTAAAGAATTCTCTTTTAAGCAATTTAGGTAAAAAAAAATTATTAAAAAAATACAAAATTAAATTTTTATACGGTCCTCTGGTCCTATAAGTGATATTTAGCAAATTTTTACCACTACTGTAACAAGTAATACAAAAAAAGTCCCATTCCTCTGCGATTAAAACTACCGAGTCTTAGCTGTTTAAAGTTGAAGCGTCATTTTTGTTGCAAAAAAGGGATCAGTCACAAATTTACTGGAAATAAAAATAAACGTCAGATGTAAAATTTAACAATAAGCATGGGGAATAAAATAATTTTTACAATATCATTTTTAAATCCGTGTTGATGTTTACATATTAAAACAAAATATACAACTTGTATTAAAAATATAAATAAAAAAATAACAGAAATTTTGTTAAATTAAATTATGAAAAGCAACAGTCACAATTCGTTACAAAATGATACATATTTAAAATTCTATAAGAATACTTAACCTAACGGAATTTAGTGTAATTTTGTAAAATAAATAAATGGTACGCACCTAAAATAGTATTAATATTACATTGTCATTGGATATAAATAAATAAGCGAACTGAGCCTCGATCGAATATTTGGAAGTGAATTAAAATGGAAGTAATTTGGAAGTTAATACAAATTTTGAACTAGGAAAACATACATACGAACATTTTAAGTAAAATAAAAGCTTATCAAAATAACACACCTTTTAAAAATAAAATCATGAAAAGAAGCAGTTTCATTTCCTTATAAAATAAAATTTATGCAAAAATACAATTGAGGATGTAAATTTCAAAACTCGCCTTATCGCTTTTGTTTTCTCTATCAGTCCATACCAATATTCATTAATCTAACACTAAAATCTCCAAAATTGTAACAAAAACCAATGGAAGCATTTAAAGGTTTTTCGCGATTACCCAAAATTTGATTTTCTCGATGAAGAGAATTTTGAAACTCACACCTTAAATTATTTTAACCAATCTAGAAGTTAATTAATTAAAATTGACACTACCGTAATCGTAAAACTTATACGGTGGCAACACCTTCAGTTAAATCGTTTTAAAAATATTTCTTTACCTCATTTAGAATATTTTTGTAATTGGAATTATATGTCTGTGACAAATGGTTTACGAAATAGCCATTGGACCGTTCTGGAAATGGACGCCCTTTATAATACTTTAAGCACTTAGTGTACGCTCCCTTAAAGCTCAGTCCTATTCATCCGTTTTCGGCAACAGAAAAGTGGTTTAAGTCATGAAATTTAAAGTTTCATAACTTGGTCAATTTTAATGTTAGATGAATGGGACCTTTTTTTCTCTTATTTGTTAGAGTAGTGGGAAAAATTTACTAAATATAACTTAAAAGACCGGGAGAAACGAAATACGAAAATTTATTTTCGTATTTTTTTAATAAATTTGTTTAAACTAAATCACTTAAAAAACAATTCTTTACCCTTTTTAAAGCATTTTTGCAATTGGAAGTATATGTCTATGACTAACGGCTTAGAAATTAGCCATTGGCCACCGTAGAGAGTGGACACCCTGTCTATCAATCTCATGAAATGTGAAATAAATTAAAAGTATTAAAACGCGCTCTAAGCAGTGCTTCCCCCAATACCATTGTGTAATGGAATACTTTTGTGTGGTCCTGTAAATTAATAATAAATATTCTTTGCACCACAGATTGTGCAAAATGTATTTTTTAATATATACTACATAGATGCAAAACGATTCTATTATATTCAAAAGTGTATAACATCGTTAAAATGCACTTGAAACCATTTTTTCCCATGACCATATTGTAACGGAATGCTTTTGATTGCCCCTGCCATTAAACTATGCATCCGATTTTCATAAAATTTTAAATGACTCAACAAAATTATGCTACAATTATGTATTTTAAATTTCAAACGATTTGATTTGGGTAGTTTTTGCTCTGTTATCAGGGCCTTCGCGAAGACTTTTTATTGGTGGGGGAGAGAACCTAAAATTGCCAAGTCAAAATTCAGTATTTGCCAACTAGTTTTAAAATTTTACCAAGTTATCACAATTAGAAAATGTAATATAGTTTTTACTTGTAAAAAGCTTAATAATTTTTCTAATTATATTGGTAACTTTCGTCAAATCTATCAGAAATAGTAGTTTTTTATTAAAGTTTTGAACTAACTTGCCACTTATGTTTGTAAATTTGCCAACTGTGACAGCATGTGCAAATGTTTGGGGGGGGGAGGCTCCCCCCTGTCCCCCCCCTTAGCGAGGCCCTTGTCTGTTATACGCAGACAGACGGACGGATTGACCGACGACTATAGGTTACTATAATTACTAATGCACCTAAAAATGGATAAACGAAGACTTAACGTATTTCAAATATTTAAAAATTCTTGAATGAAGATCCGTTTGAAATTATACAATAAATAAATATAATAATCTGAATCAGTTTCAAATAAATAATGACAAAAAAAAAAAAAAAAAAAAACACGTTTTTTAACCTTTTATACCCCAGCCCAGCACTACTTTAATGTACCATTGAAATAACTTGTTATTAAATTCTTTTAATAAATCGATTAGTAGTAATGCAATTTAAAATGAGTTTATTTTATTTTGTTCCAAAAGCGTTATTGGTTGCACAATTTTTTTTTTATTTCTTTTGCCTTTGCATCTTTTCAGCTTTCTTGACGTTGAAAGCTCACGTAGGATAAGTTTCAGTTTGAAAATATTTCAATATCGAAATGGTTAAATAAATAATGATTAAATAATAAATATTTCTATATTCCTATTGAACACTGTAAAAGAAAAAGTTTGTTATTCTACAAATGCAATGTTTCCGAAAATCTGTACGTTTACTAACATTTTATCTCTACACTGTACAATTAAAGGTGTAAATCTATAAAACTGATTTTTGTAAAACTACAGAAATCTGTAGATTTACAAACGAATCTACTAAAATTATTGTTATCTTACTAAAATTTTATCTCTAACCTGGGTTGCAATTACATAATATATTCTAGGCATCCGAAGCTTCCAAAAAATTCTTAGCAACCTTACAGAATTTTTTGATTTCAGTGCATATGTATCTGTATCTGTTACAAGAATTTTTGCTGTTGCCGTTACATAAAAAGTTCTAGGAATCCTAGTTTTCTAGAAAACTTTTAGTAACTTTATTTTTTATTTATTTATTTATTTATTACAGTGAACCATTATATTTACCCATTATATTTGAAAATATAATTGGTTACATTATATATATATAGAAGAACCATATTTGTACTTTTCCTAACTATTTGAATAGACAAAATTATCTTATTTTTTAAAGTATTTTTCATGAATTTTTGAATAATGTTTGAATAAACAATTTGTTCGGTCGTATTTATTCTGTGTATTTTTGGCAACGATTTTTATCGTCTGCGTTTGCTTTTATGAGTTAATAGAATGTTTTTAAGAGAACGTAGCCATGAACGGCTAAGCTGTGAGTTAGTTAAATAAATACAGTTCATTGAGTTTTTTAAATATGAGTTTTTATTGAGTTTGTGAGTGTTTTTAATGAGTTATCGACACAATTTTTGAATATAATAAATAAATAAATAAATAAATAAATAATAAAGTTACTAAAAGTTTTCTAGAAAACTGGGATTCCTAGAACTTTTTATGTAACGGGCAACAGCAAAATTCTTGTAACAGATACAGATATGCACTGAAATAAAAAAAATCTCTAAGGTTACTAAGAATTTTTTAGGAAGCTTCGGATGCCTAGAATATATTATGTAATAAATATTGCACAAATAATTATGTAATAAATATTGCATCTTTGTAAATTCAAATTTAATTAATTAATTTTAATTAGCAAAATACTTCTAAAATGTATCACATGACTGTGCAAATCTTTTAATATAATTTCAAAAATTCGTGAAAAATACTTTAAAAAATTAAATTTTTATGAATTCATACATTGGAATATTAAGGTTTAATAACCAAATTATAATATCCAATATTTTGAAAACAATAAAATTTGAATAACAATAGCGGTGAGTTTACATGTAAATCAGTTCTTGACAAAGTGCTAAAACGGTTATCATGCAAAAGATCTTTATCAAAAGCTCAGTATTGATATATGGCACCCTACGCAGATTGTGACTTTGCATTGCCCATCCTTTTTCACTTGTTTTTTTTTTTTTTTTTGTTTTCCACCACCGACTGTCTGAGATCATTCCCAAGATTTTCATCCCGAGAGCAACAAGTAGCGATCGGAGTTTGGTGGTTGTCATTCCACTCATTTCATTTCCGTTCGAAATTATCGAAGCGAATTTTAGTTCCGCGGCCAAGCTGATAGTGGAATACAAGAATATCGTTTGGATGTGAAAGGTACTCTTTTTTTTAGTTCTATTAAAAATAATGATAGGTTTTGAATTTATTTGATGAAAATGAAAACCTAAAATTTTATAAAAGCGATATTTATCTAAGCGAATTTTAGTTCTGCGGCCAAGATGATAGTGGAATACAAGAATATCGTTTGGATGTAAAAGGTACTCTTTTTTTAGTTCTATTAAAAATAATGATAGGTTTTAAATTTATTTGATGAAAATGAAAAACTAAAATTTTATACAAGTGATATTTATCTAAGCGAATTTTAGTTCCACGGCCAAGCTGATAGTGGAATACAAGAATATCGTTTAGATGTAAAAGGTTTTTTTTTTTTTTTTTTTTTTTTTTTTTTTAGTTCATTAAAAAAATAATGATAGGTGTTGAATTAATTTGATGAAAATGAAAACCTAAAATTTTATAAAAGCGATATTTATCTAAGCGAATTTTAGTTCCGCGGCCAATATGATAGTGGAATACAAGAATATCGTTTTGGATGTGAAAGTTTTTTTTTTTTTTTTTATATATCCTTTAAAAATAATGATAGGTGTTAAGTTAATTTGATGAAAATGAAAAACTAAAATTTTATAAAAGCGATATTTATTTAAACGAATTTTAGTTCCATGGCCAAGCTGACAGTGCAATTCAAGACTATCGTTTGGATATGAAAGGTATTTTTTGCAATTTTTTAAAGAAATAATTATAAGTGTTGAATTAATTTTATGAAAATGAAAAACAAAAATTTTATAAAAGCGACATTTATCTAAGCGAATTTTAGTTCCGCGAACAAGCTGATGCAAGAATATCGTTTGGATGTGAAAGTTATTTTTTATATTCTTTTAAAAAATGATAGGTGTTGAATTAATTCGATGAAAATGAAAAACTAATGTTTTATATGTAAATAATTTTACCTATAAAAACATTTGTCGTGAAATATATGTTATCACATGGGTACAAGAGGCAATTTTTAGTTCTTTTAACCCTTTCGGGTCTGATGTACTATTAATAGTACATGTCTTTTAATGGAGTATCATTTTGTTTAAACAAATACTTTTGTTAATATTTACATGCAATAATGTTAGTGTATGTCTACGCATTTACTATGACTTCATGTTTAGGTATTTAGTAATAATAATAATTATTAGCTTAATTCTCTTTGCGTCGTTTCGATTCTTTTATTTTAAACAGGAATTTCACTGTTTAAATTTAAAATAATAGTTACTTTGATGAAAGAATCCTGTATAAGCGCGAAAAGTATTAGAAAGTTGTAATATCAGTTAAATCTTGTAACATAATATTTTCTAAACATCTCCAAAATCTTCCTTAGCCTATTGTCATATGAATGTTAACTAAATAGTACGGAAAACTACAATATTCGTTATGTTTCAGACAATGAATCATTCGTTAAACGCTAATTAATATATTTGGATAGCTAGAGTTATTGTTATTAACGGAAAAAGTAATTTTTTTCTAAAAACTGAAAAAAAGAAATCAGATCCGAAAGGGTTAAATAATACTCCAAGTATATCTTTTTAATCTGAAAGGTACCTTTATTTTTTTATATATATATATTTTTTAAATAATAATTAGAGGTTGATTGAAAATTTGGCTCCATTTTTGTTTTGTGCGTGATTTGTCCATTTGTGTTAGTGAAAATGCTGCCGAAAATTCAGTTGGAAGGAAACTGTCTGTATTAAAAAAATATTGTTTATTGTTTCGGAAATTTTCAAAATGACTCATTGATTTGAACTTTATCAACGCAAATGAGACACTCTTTATTTAATGCTATAAATTTCATTGTTTATAATTTTAGTCATAATTGAATTAAGGTATGAGTGCTAATTATAAAGCAAGCAATGTATGTGTGACTAAACTTCGTAGACGCTTAACAAATGCTCATTAAAAGCTGTAGACTAGTCAGAAAAGATTATAGAAAATATTAAGTTTGAAACCACAGAAGTATTTCGAATATTTTTTGAAAAAGTTCCAGTATAACAAATGTTCATTTATAAAAATCATCATACAAAATAAATCGAATATGTATATCTAAAGCATTTTTAATGGGATGAAATTCGTACAATTAGGAAATCATTTTGTGTAATTGAGGAATTAATTACATTTTATTTTATATGAAATTAAAAAGTTTTAATCTGAGGCACAGAGAACCAACTTGGACCACGCGTATAATTAATTAATCATTATGTATATTTAATAAACACGCATAATGAAATATTAATTCTTTTAAAATTTTGGACATTTTCTTTTTCGTTTTCGGCCATAAATAGGAAATTTTCGAAATTCAGTTCAAGTTTCGTTTTCGGTTTATAAAATCGCTTGCAGTCGATCCTTAATAATGATAATGATAATAACAAGAATAAGAAGAAATTGAAATGCATAACATGTTAAATTAAAATAAATCTCACTATAAAAATATTCATAGTGAAATTCACGAATATCATTTGGACCTAAATTTTGTTTTTGCTTTTTTAGTTCTTTTGAATAATAATCCAATAATATCATTTAAGTATAACATGCATTTTTTTATTTCTTTTAAATAACAATAATAACATTTTAAATTTTGTGCGTTACATAATGTGTTACTTTTCATAAATGAAACTAAAAGGTGTAATATTTTAAGCATAATAATTTTGACAATAAAAACAGTCGTTGTAAAAGTCAAAGCCCTACCTCTTGAACACAGAGGTAATTTTTAAATTTTTAAAATAATAATCCAAGTATATCATTAGAACTTCTAAAAGCTATTATAGATATTTTAAATAATAATTCAATAATACAATTTGGACCTGAAAGATACTTTTTAATTCTTTTGAATATTAATCCAATAATATCGTTCCAATCTGACATATAACTTATAATTTGTTTAAATAATAATGAAAATTTACATATCTTTAATGAAACTTTTTAAAAAAAGGTAATGTTTTAAATATAAAAAATCCCTGTCGGCTTGGCCTATAGGCGGAGGTAGATTTCGAAGAGTTTTCATTTCAACAACAAAAAATATAATATTATTAACGTTAAACCCAGTTTAACTATTTTATTTGGCCACTTTTGAAAATTTTTAATTTCATTTTTCTCTAAGAACTGGTTTTATCAGAATCATCAAAAGCGAAATTCGGCTCAAATGCCCATTTTTACATAATATTTTAAAATATATTCTGACTTTGTTAAAAAAATCGACCAATACAGCACATTATATAATTCCTAAATAACAAAAAAAAACTGTCAATTGAATGCGTTTAAAAGCAAAATTGAATTTAAAAATGAGTCATAAAATAACCAATTTGTTATTTGAATACATCCACAATTCTTTAATCAAGATCGCTTTGGGAAATTTCGTGCGAAGTGCCCAATTTGACAGATTTTTTTAAATATATATTTAGCCTTATTATATATACCGGGTGTCTAGTAAATGACTGACCCATTTTGAATGTAAATAACAAAAAAACTGTTTGAGATAAAAATGCGCGGATTGCTGTATTGTTATTAGAATATAAATAAATTTTAAAATATGCACTTTGTTAATGTAATATAATAATATTTAAAATAATATCTCAGTCTCAAGACTGAGGAGGGGAAATATAATACAGATGGTTCAATCACAAATATTATTTTAAATCACTTTCCAACCAACATATCCTATTTCTGAAGCTGATTCGAGAGTCGATTCAACATATAGATTCAGATTCGACAACATATAGATTCAGATTCAGTCGAAAATCTCATATTTATGAAAATTGGAGTCATGTCTGTATTCAAACAGCCTGTTACCGCCAGCGCGATATTTTTTCCGAAATTTGAACTATATTAACAAAGTACGTGTTTAAAAATTTATTGATTTTCTAATAACAATGCCGCAAACCGCGCATTATCTGAAACCGTTTATTTGTTATTTAAGTTCAAAATGGGTCAGTTATTTACTGGACACCCGGTATATACCTTATTATATATAGTATGTTAGTTCTTTTAAATAATAGTACACGAATATAATTTGAATATGAAAGGTACTTTTAGTTCTTTTAAATAATAATGATATGGAATATCTTTATAGAAAAAAATTGAATGTAATATTTTGAAGTGAAATAAAGGTCACGATAAAAATATTTACAGTAAAACTTATTGTTAAATACAGGCGTTATTTAAGTGTGCATGTGTGTTTAGGGGGGGGGGGGGACTAGAAGGATCAGAGGGGCGTGCAAACCGACAACAAAATTACCGTCAACCAGATATCCGACGAAATTCATAACCATGGATCGAAATATTTATAGGAAAACCTGAAGTGAAAGAAAATGAATTCATATTTTAATATATTTATAAAAAAGTTTTTTTTTTTTTTTTTTTTTTTTTTTTTTTTTTTTACAATTTTATTGTATTCGTACAAAATTGAGCACATATGCATCCATTAATATTCAAATACAGTCGAGTCTCTATACAACGAAATCCATCGTTCCAGTAAAAAATTCGTTATATAAAGAAATTCGATCTATAGAGAATGATGTTAAAAATCGTATTTAATGTGTAAATTTTGACAAGTATTATTTTTTATGTTTTTAATTAAGAATTTTAAATGTTTAAAAGTAAATATTATCCTAACATTTTATTTCTTAATTATTTAAGCAGTTTCAAAAAAGAGAACAGACATTTATTTGAAAGCTTTATGAAAACCAAATAAGAAACACCTTGCATTAATTTCAGACGAAGAAATCTGTAATTTTTTGTTGTTTTGATTTCAAAATTGTTACGTTCTCAATTTTTTTTTTTTCAAATTTTAGCAAGGAATGAAAAATTGTAGTTAAAATTTTCCTCCATTTGAAGGCCTCTCTTATATGCCTCTCATTGATCCCATACACATATATGCTATCTCTTATGTGCCTATCTTACATGCGTATCAATCCAATTGACTCTGTTTTGAGAAGGATGTTGAAAGCTGTGTGGGAGGTAAGATGATTTCGTTGGATTCAAAGAACAAGGAGAGAAGTAACATAAAAAAAACTCAGCACTGAAGTATAAATCAAAAATAAGTGATGGAAAATTGATTCCATATGATTTCGAAACTTTTTTAAAACTGTATAAATTAAGACCAATTTATGAAAAAAAATTCGTTATATGGAGATAGATATTTCACTATACAGGGTGAGTCATAAATATCGAAACAATAGGCTATCTCCTTAAATATTGCCCCTAGACCCATACTTCCAATTGCAAAGTTTCATCAAAAAAGGTAAATTTTTTGGTAAGATAAGTTGCAACTCCATGGGGGGTCTATTTTAAAAAATACGAAAATTAAATTTTTATACGACCCCCAGAGAATAAAACTTTCAATTAGAAAATTTTTCCTTATCCTCTTCTGAATCGAACAAAAAAAAATTCATCTCGATATCTGCAAATCCCTGGATGATATTAAAATCCAAAATTTTTCAAAATTCGTGACTTACACCACTTTAGCATACATCTGAGTGCAGCGATATCAGTTCATTTGAAATAAAATTTAGGGATCGACCATTAATTTACGCATTGTTAAATGTAGACCCAAGACAATGCTTTAACTTTTAAATATAAAATAAAAGCATATAGCTTTTTGCTTTAAACTTCCTTGACATATGCTAGATGTCTGCAATATCTCGAGCTTGGCGTCAGGCTCGTAATTGGCACGACCCATTGGCCGGACCGTCTTATTAAAAACTTATTAAAAGTGTTATTAAATTAAGTGATATTAATTAAACTCTCATTAACCGTGTCTTTAAAACTTATTGCCACAGGTAATAAGTTTAGTAAAAATAGTAATAGCGATAATGACCCTTATATTAACTGGATCATATGGAATATATTTTAATGTTATTGTACATTTTAATGTTAATGGAAATATATTTTAAAAAATTACTTAGAATTTTTTTCAAAAATCTAGTTTTTACTATTCAGCTTCAAAATTTATGTGGTTTTAAACATATTTTTACTTTTTTCTATCTTTACAAGAAAAAGTATTGGATTCATGAAAATTTTGAATTCCGGTTTTCGACGGATTCACACGTTTTAGGGCTCAGAGATACCGAAAAACATGTTTTTACAAAATGTCTGTCTGTGAGTCACTGCTTCTGTATCTCTGTATATGATATACATTTTGTGAGCGCGCTATCTCAAAAACTAATACACAAAATTTAATAAAAAATTATATTTACTTAGTTCTTGATCTACATTGATGCTGATTAGTTTTTGGTATGAATTGCTTAACAGGTGACCCTACTGAAAAGGCTTTTGTGCGATTTCCGCGATCGCTGTATCTCCAGAATGCAAGGAATATCATCAATCTTCAGATTCAGTTATTCCTTGACATGAATTGATGTTATTTATATTTTGTTGTATATGGCTCCACGAGAGGCGCTGCAACACTGAATTTGTTAAGATTTCTGCAATAGCTCTACTTTAAGAACTAATGCAATAATTTCCATAAAAAGTCAGATGCAGTTACTTCTTGACATGAATTGGTTTTGTTTACGTTTTTGTATCAATCATCTTTCGGATGGCGTTTTCATAATGAATTTTGTATAGTTTACACGATTTCAGCGATATCTTGTACTAATCCACGGAATTTCGTATCTTTAGAGTCCTCCGATTGCTACATCCGAGTAGTTTATTTATTCCAAACGACATTAAAAAAAATATTTATTCGAATGTTAAAGTCGAAGAGTATAACGTTTCTGTTGCGTATTTTTTTTTATGCTAAGCTCCCACTAATATTTCATTCTAAGTGTATTTAATTGATCAAGGTTTAATGCGTTCGAACCAAACATCATTTAAGAAATTCAATTGAATAATTTCAACTTAAAACATTTAAATGAAATATGCCGAAGATTCATTAAACACCTGTTCTTGTTTTAAAAAGATAACTGATTCGAAAGTTAAACAAAATTTAAAATGTATTTGTATTTGAATTGAAAACTGTATGTTAAACTCTAAAAAATGAAAAAAAAAAAAAAAAAAAAAAAAAAAAAAAAAAAGCGCAGCGGCCTTTGAGTCCGCTTACAGCAGTTAACACGTTGGGGATTGTTTTTTTTTAATTGTTTTTTTTTATTCCGGCCAATTATCTGCAATTGGAAATCCAGGGTTCGAAAAAAACTACGGAAAACGTCGAACGGTTAGGCCGATGGTTGCGATTGGGTTCGAACCCAATACCTACCGTCTACCAGTTTGGAGGCCCGTAATTAGAGACATCTTTTACGCATCGTGTAGTGGCAATTTTAACAAGAAAAATATGAAGTTGACAGGGATAAAACAATGAAAAAAATTGAAGTCGGCGTGATAAAAAAATTAAGATTAAATAAGCTGACTCATTTAAATAGTAATTAAAGAAGGCGAAAATGGCAAAACTTAAACAAAATCTGAAATTGAAACTACACAAGAAGAAGTTAATCACCTAGTTAATCACCTATTTTAAAAAAGCATTTAAACGTTAGGAGCCAATCTTTGTTTAAAACTAAATGCACATTTCTTCATCAGATGTTTTTATTTCAGTATTTCTCATTTTTAAACTTACATCATAAGTCAGTAACCCTTGGTTACGGTAACAATTCAATAGTTTTTTAACACCTCAATAAAAAAAATAATTTAAAAAGATGCCGAAAGATGTTTTCACCTCAGAAAATTTACTTTTAAAAATATTATTTGTTCACAAAAAATTGCATCTTTTTTTAAATTGCTATTTTAAATACTTTTATTTTTTTAAAATATTATTTAAAATGCTGAATCAAAATTGAAAATTAAACATTTTCATTTAATTAAAAGAAAAAAATTCAATGCGACAAATAATATTTTGAGTTATGACAATTTTAATTTACTCTACATTTTTTGAAAAAAAAAATTATTAAGAAAGCTTATTATGTGATAGTGCTTACAAATTATGTGTTTAACCATCACAAAACATTCAAAATTCAAACTCTGCAAATAAATAAATAAAATAAATGTTTTCTGGACAACATACAGCAACATTGTTTCTTCAATTACACGCATTTCAATTTGTGTCTGATCCCTTGAAACCTCACGATTTATTAAAATTATCATAACTCTCTGAGTTTTGGAGATATCAAGATGGAATTTTTTTTGTTCAATTCAGGAATGGATAAGGAACATTTTTCTAATTGGAAGTTTTATCCTCTGGGGGCCGTATAAAAATTTAATTTTTGTATTTTTTAAAATAGACCCCCCATGGAGTTGCAACTTATCTTATCAAAAAATTTACCTTTTTTGGTGAAACTTTGCAATTGGAAGTATGGGTCTAGAGGCAATATTTAAGGAGATAGCCTATTGTTTCGATATTTATGACTCACCCTGTATAGAGACTGTTTTTAATGTAATCATGCGATAAGGGGACCGTTCTTACTAAAAATTTGTTATATAGAGAAATTCGAAGTATGGAGTTTCGTTTTAGAGAGACTCGACTGTATATCTTTTTTGAATTTTGAAAAGTATTCAGGATATTGTTCTGAAAAATCAGTTATCCCGAGCCCGATCCGAAAGAGACAAAACCGCATTCCGAGAAACCTAAGTCAACAGCCAACCATACCAGTAATGAAAAATAAATAAATAAATAAAAAATAGCGACAATCTGCCGTTTGGATTCAGGTGAATCAGGTTTGCAAATCATATGCAGAACTCTACTTGAGAGTAAGAAGCTGTTCATTTATAACATTATCATTTTAGGGAGAGGGGAGGGGGTCTGGCTCATGATATCGTAAGATATCTCTAGAAAGTAGGGGGATTGTCTTTTGTCATTGATATAATTTTTGATCCAATCAAAATTTTCTCTTTTCATTTGTAACATGGTCTTTGATACAAAATATTATGTAGTCTTTTTTATTACGAAAATCACTAAGTTGTTAAAAAATTATTTCATTCTAAAATATAGAATACCCCAAACGCTTGAAATTTCTATTCTTCTTCATATGTTTCATATGTGTATTCATGCACTGTAAAAAAAAAAAAAAAAAAATTCAAGAGATTACTAAAAATTTCTGAGTAAATTTGTATTCCACAGAATTTTTTAGTAACCATTAAAAACTTTTTTTTGCAAGTGAAACAAGCATTTCTTTTGTAAACTGAACAAAAGAATTTTTTGTATAACTAACTTAAAATTTTTTAGTATGAGCCACCAAGGAAATTTTAGTAATAGCTCCAAAATTATTTTTAATAGCCATTACGTGCGCCCGAAGGACAGGAGCTTCCTTCGAGCTGCATCCAGACTTCTGAAGCGGAAAATTTTCGGCAAAACCGCAGTAGATGGCAGCACCAAACATTCCTACCTGCTCCGACAGGATTTTCATAATACCTTTATTAACGAGACACTACATACATTCGGGGCGTATTTGGCGGTGGCAAGTTTCGAACCCGGGACCTTTTAGCCTGGAGTCCGTCACTATAACCACTATGCTATCAAGGCCACACCAACTGAGTTTTAGTAAGAGCTATTAAAAATATAAAACTATTAACTCTATTCGTTGCTAACTTTTTTCTAGTAATTCTTACAGATTTTTTTGTAACCGACTAAGATTACTAAAAATTTTTTAGTAATTACAAGGATCACTAAAGTTTTTTTAGTAGATCGACCCTTTTTTTTTACAGTGTGTATAATCACGGTTCGAGATCCACATGTTACTTCAAAATGAATCTTGTGTGTACTAATAAATAAAATAGAAAGAGAAAGAATGTTGTCCTCTTGTTTTGTTGATGCGAATTTCTATCTGCGCCTCACCCCTCCTCCGTTCGAGGAGGTGAAATAAGACTTTATTGCTGATGAATGCATTAAGTAAGAAAACGCTGTTATAAAATAATTTTAAATAGTAAGTATTCCTTTTAAATGTTATTTGACATAAAGTGATATTTTATTGACTTCTCTTCATTTAAATCAATAAAACATGCGAAAAGTAAATGTGGCCTGTTTTATATACCACTTCGAACAAAAGCGAAAAAAAATTACACTTTGATGACGATATTATTACTAGGGGGGAGGGGGCTTCGAGAGATGATAATGTATGATATCGTAAGGGGAGGAGGGGGTTCAAAATTTCGCAAAACTGGATAGCGTTATATTTGCAAAAAGTTTCGTAGATTTCAGAATTATAAGGACTTAAAATGAGAGTTTGAAGCGGAAGATAGAAAAAGATTAAAAATTAATTTTAGTGACAAAAAATCATAAATGATTTTTTTTCTTTATCCCTATGAATCCCAAAATTTACAAATTCCGTGAATGATGACATTCATGTGCTGAGATTACCTCGTGACCGATTAAGTTTTATGATTTTTTCTACTCCTTGATAATTTTCTAAAATTCTTTCTGTAACCTAAAGAGAAAATTTAATTTTGCTCCGCTGATATTACAGAAATTCACGTTTAATTGCAATCGATTGGTGAAATTCACTTATTTCATTTCGCGATTTTTTGATAAAAGAAGGTGGGCTGATAAGGTCCATTTTTCGCCCATCAGGACATGTGACATATATTTTTTTTCACTAGTATATCTCACAAGAAATAAGAAAATAACAATATCATCAATGAAAGTTTAATAATTGATGAAAAAATAAAATATGTATTAAAGTAAATATCATGTATATTAATGAACATAAACACTGTTGTCATTAGTTTTAATCCAAATAATCAATAGTATAAATACAACACTAAATGCAAAATTAAGATGAATTGAGTTTATTAATTGAAATAATAGTAATATTATTTCAATATATGAATGATCAGAAATATTCTGTAAGAAAAAAAATAATCATACAGTTTCAGACACTTTTAGTAATATGTTTTATAATTTTTTCCTTCTTTATTGATTCACTAGAGTCACTACTAGATCATCAAGCTGCCGTGTCTTGTAGTATATGAGTATATTCAATACTTGTTTTTTTAATTTTGGTTAAGTTAAGGCACACGTAAGCCAGAAACCATAATACGGAGGCAAAATATGCATAGTATCCTACGACATTTGCACCTACTCTACATTGACAGTACCATTGTTCGCAGTTGTTTCGCTATGTTTTTATCCAAATATTATACTTTCTAGCACTTGTTTTTCAATAACCTGTGTTCTGGTGATGTGTTCCATTCCAAGATGTAGCGGAAAAAAGTACTGAATCAATGCCTGATTTGCATATTTTACAGAAGATATTATTATTTTTCTTATATTAGATAATGTAGACAGAACACCATTAGAGAGAACAGTTCTATAAATAACATTGCAAAGCAAGTACGAGATGAACTGCTTTTTGAGGAACATATTTCGAACTTTACTCCTTTAAAGATATAGTTAAAATGAGATATAGATATACCCATGAGAGTATAATAATCGATTTCGGAAAAGTGTCCCGGTGTATCAAAATCGAGGCTTTCTTTTTTGCTAGATTTCTGATATTGTTTAAAATACTTTCAATATGCATTTCATACATCTAACTTACAGGGCTTAAATCTTGTAGAGCCAATCTACTGAATACCGGCTAAGTAATATGAGTTTTACAGCATCGTTTTCCCGACGAAGTATATATTCTATGTAGTTTCTATAAAGGTTTGAGTTTTAGTTGCTCAGTTCTTACCTTTATATATTTTACAACAAGTGTTTGAGTTCTGACAATGAGGTATTGATAAGTGTATATTAGGTTTCTTTTTTGTGGTTTCGTCTGCAGTAATCGTTGACGCATAGTCTGGTATTGTTACATCAAAAGACGAAATACAAATATTTAGAGACTGAAGTGCTCGAAATACATATGATCTGCATTAAGAGCACTACTAGATCCACTCAGTTAGATCGCAATTTTTCGGACATCTTATAGTATCGATATAACTTTTCTGTTAGAATAGGCACGAAAAGTTTTCCGCCAGGCTTTACAACGGCATCACTGACATCCGAGCATTATTTATTAGTAATTTTTTTAATGAACATTTACAAAAACAATTTTTGAAAACAACATTGTCCTCTGAACAGCGTAAATACTTTTTTAGTGCGGCAAAACAAATCTGAACGCGCTCCGATAACAGTGCGTTTCATTCTCCCGTATGTTACATTTTCTCTTTAATAGGTAGAAGCGTACACTGAACCAAAATTAAATAGTGCTCATATAAAAACTTATAAAGAGTAGTATCATTGCATGTCAAAATTAATTTGGTTCATTGAGCGCCTCTTAAAGAAAAATTAACTCAAAAACACACACACACACACACAAAACTACAAAAATGATAGAAGAAAGCCAAAACAGTCCATTTTCGGGCTATAATTTCCATGACTTATTAATTTATTTATCACATTTAGCTTATATTAAACAAAAATACATATATTTAGCTATGCAAAGCCATTGAACAATTATCGGAATTAGAAACTTTTTCTTTCGGATATATGATGGGCAAAAAATAGCCCTATCAGCCCACCTCCTTTGCGATTCTTTTCCACGGTCTTTTACTGAAATTTGTGATTTTTTTCTCAGCAGCCAATGACAAAATTTGCGTGCTTTTCTTTATTCGCGTGATAGTTTGAGAAAATTCGTTATTAATTTTTCTTTTAGCGCATTTGATAAAATTCTTGATTTTTTTTTTCCTAGTATCATTTGACGAAACTTGTGATTTTTTATTTCCACAAACAATAAACAATTTTTTTTTCCGAAAATTTCCGATTGTTTCTGCGGTATTTGACGAAATTTGTGACACTTTTCCACACCGTTTGAAGAAATTAGTGATTTCTCTCGAGACCTATTGACAAGTTGATTTTGGGGAATTCCGCAAACAAAAAAATCGCAAACCTCCAAGAAAAAGAAAAAAAAAAGTTTTTAGAATTACATTTCTGTGGTTGAAGTTAAATGGGAAAATCTCATACATGTTTTATCGAGCTAGATTTTCCGATTTTGTGCACGATTTGCGTAGTGACACCCTTTTTCTTAAAGAACCCCCCCCCCCCCCCCCTAAGAAATTTTTAAAATGGCGATCTTGCAGTAAAATCGGCAAAAAAGGAGTCGAATGGACTACGAAACATTTTTTTTAAACAGGTCTCTTAGAACGTTCTTAAAAAGTATGCTCAATTTTATGATTTTTTTTTTTTTTTTTTTTTTTTTAAGTAGCTATTTTTCCTTATGGTAAATAAAGACAGATTACAGTCAGTTATAGGCAGGTTCCGTTTTCATTGTAATGCATTAATGCTCTTCAGAGATGTACTACCATGGCCCACTAGATCTAAGTAAAGGCCTGTCTATTTGAGATTAATGTATGAAGTCTCCCGCCAGAGGACGCTGATACTTTGCCCAAGTTATTCAGACCAATCATGTAAACCCTGAACCAAAACACTGACATGTGTGCAAACATGTGCACAGAACAGAAAGCAGCTTATTCAATGCTAATTTGGGCAGGGTTTGCGTCACGTGGACTTACACGTGGTTCAATGAAATGGTTCAGGGTTTGAAGCTGTTGCCAGCTTCACTTTTTCGGCGGTTTTTCGCGAAATGGCTCGGCCGGTAGTATATAGTCGGCGTTGTTACTACAGAGTGGAAGTTTTACTAGTCTTAGATTAAACCTGTGAAAACGAATCTTGCCTTAAGGTTATTCTCAACTGCTCCGCTCAACAAGTGCAAAACGTTTTGACACATTTTCAAATGCCTTTTTTAAAAGAAAGATATAAAATTGGAAAGCCTGACTGTTGAACCGATTTCGAATCGAACTTAGTTTTCCATTTTATGGTAATTAAATTGCCTATCCAGTTCTAAGCTATTTCGATTACGTGATCACCCGTTTTTCTCCTGCTTTTCGGCTTTCGTCGGGAAATGTGTTCAAAAACGTCAACTTTGAAGGCTTGTTGTGAAAGATCTATTACGTTTGTAAAAAAAAAAAGAGAAAACTAATTGCAATTAAACAGAAGAACAACACCTGCTAGTTTCATGCATTTCCGAGCAAAAATAAATCAAAACTTATGTCACAAAGTTGCCCTTTTTGATTTAAGAACGTCCTTAAACAGATATCTTTATGATCAATATTAGTTGGATTTAGCAAGAAATACTACTTATAACAATTTCTCCGATATTGGAATTCCTGAAAATTTTTTGCTGATCAAATTATAATACACATCAAAACAGTTTAAAGTTATTATTACTTCTAGAAAAAGGGCCAAACATTTATGTTGGACAGATTTTTGATATCATTAAAAATGGGATCAAAGACACAGAAAATAGGATTTTTAAGAAGGAAAAAAATCATAACTTCGTCAATTCACAATATCAAATTCATTTAATTTTTTTTATAAACCTTTTTAATATTATCTACTACTTTTACATTGACAGGCTTTTGATTGGGCCTTTTCTTACATCAAATAACAAGTAAGAAAAATCATGCGTCAAGTATAGATTATGAAACACTTTCCAACCGACCATGTATCTTGTTTTTTGCATGACCCTGTATATCATATTATCTATATTCTACAAACATTTCTCAGTAAACTGAATTTATTTCAACGTAAAAACGCATAACGTATTTAAAAACTACCTTTAAGTAAATTACATTCATATTCAGTAACCTTTCTGAGATGTTTTATGCAACATTGTATATCTCAATTGTGTAACTAATAGCATTTATACACACCATATAATGCGCATAGATTTAGTGAAACTTAAAAGCACATATCATAATTAAAAATGCATTTCATCCTTCCAACAGTCATCCCCCATAATATACAGTACTTCGGATAAGATGTACTGTAATAATAAGATATTTGAAATTTTTTGTGTGTCCTGCACTTCGTATTATGCATAAAATAACTCATATTAAGCCTCAACGATGTATATCAATTTATAGTATTTGAAATCACTTACTATATTAAAAATATGTCGCAAGCAATCCTCCCCCTTTATTATTATGTAATGGAATTCTTTTGTGTGACCTTGTAAAGGAACAATAACAATTCTTCTCACTGCATACAGTAAAACGCCAATAATTCGGATTAATTGGGATCAGACCCAATCTGGATTAGCGAAAATCCAGATTATCCGGAGAATGAGGAAAACTGAAATAAATTAAAACATACTTACAGAAAATCACCTTTACATTAGTCATATTGAATATTTACTAACAATAAAAATGTTCGCTTTGCAATTGTAAAGTTTGTAAACTTCTGCTGTGCCACTTTTGTATGCATTTTGCGGACCACAGGGTCGCGCATCCGCTTGAGCGTATAAGTGTAGTTTATTTGGCATATTCTTCACCTAACGTTAAGAGGCTACTTCACTCAAATGAAAAGACCCGTTCGCTAATGCTAATCCTATGGGAGAAATTTATAAAGATATCTCGGTTGCATTTTAATATTTTTAGATGATTCTTTTTGCATTGGATAACTCAGATTGATCTGAATAAGGGTCGTTTTTTAGTTTTTCGATTTTGGTCGCAGATATTTTTTATGGGGTTGCTTTCGCTTTCCAAACCGGTTCCGAAAATGAAAGTGCCCTCGTAAAAAATAACTGTAAACAAAATGAAAAAAGTAACTAACGGCATGCATACAGATCGACCTCAGATAGCCAAAGCCAAAAAATCATTTAAAAATATTGAAATGCAACCGAGATATCTATATACATTTCTTCCATAGGATTAGCATCAGTGAATAGGTCTTTTCATTTGATTGAAGTAGCCCCTTAAAAAAAAAATCATAAATTGTTCTAAATAAGATGTTTCGCTATGGTGAATAACTTTTGGTTGATCATCATTGATAAAGATGTTTTCGTCTGTATCATCTTCATTTTCATTTTCTTCAGTTGTTCACAAAGCGGTTATTTCGTCATTTGTGAGGGAGATACCTTCATTATTTACTGCATCCAATCAATTTCTAATGTCGCTAATATCAACATCTGAGCAACCATCAGTTTTTTGAAATATGCACAAAATCTTCGGGTTTAATTTCTTTTGCATTCTCGTTTATTCCACCTTCTGTATCAAGTTTATTATTCGAGAAATTTCCAATTTGCTGCTCTTAAATTCTTCCACGACTTACGAAGATTCTTTACGGTTTTCTTTCGAAATGACTTCACAAAAGACTTTTTTTTTCGGATAACAAGTATGAAATAAGTTAATGTTATGGAAATTTGAAAACCACTTCTCCAACTTAAATATATATATATATATATATATATATATATATATTGATTACACCAATCCGGATTATCAGGTAATTCGAATTAGCGAGGTTCTACTGTACTTTAAAAAATGCATATCTTAGTGCATGTCGTAAATGTATATAAATTTGAATATGTTTGACAGGGTGTAACATCTTTAAAATTTATTTGAAACGAATTTTCCCCATAGGCCGTAATGTAAAGAAAAACTTTTGACTGTCCCTGTAAAAAAATAATCATGGTAGAAACTTCATTTTCAATAGGGTTCGTGCCGGTTAAACGTCAATAACGTCCAAAAGTTTCATAGCAATCCGAGCACATTTACGAGAGTTAGAGCGGCCAGACAAACCGAAAACATAAACAATTTTCAACTTTGTTGAAAAGTGTTAAAAAGGGAGAAGGGGAGAAGAAAAAAAAATTATAACTTCGTCAGTTCACAAGATATCAAATCCGCTTAAATTTACAATAAATCTTCTTAATATTATTTATAACTTTTGGTTCCAAAAATATTTTTGCAGCAAGAAGTAGCAGCAGTGCGAGGAAGCCATTTTTTCATCATTTTATAAAAAAAAATAATTATGATTTTAAAATTGTAAATGACATCATTAAAAAGTATTTTAAACAATAGGCTATGACAGATGGTAATATATTTGAACTGTTTTTTGCAACCTTAAAAATGAGAACTTAATCACATAACGTATATAATTTACTCCAGCTAAAATTAAACAAATGCACCGAAATCGTAAACACGTTTTAAGATTGTTTTAAATTATTGATAAATGCATAAAAGAACGCCTACCTGTTTCTTCCCAGAACGAATTTTTTCGATTTGTTTTAGGGCGATGGCTCTGAAAACCGAATAATAATAATAATAAAGAAAAAAAAAAAAAGAAATACAAGCTTACCAGTTGCTAAGTGCGACATGTTAGAGCTATATATATCGATTGTGCCATTCTTGAAAAAAATTTTCCGGTTGAAATGTGGTTTGGTTAAGGGTCAGGATCTCACGTATATTAACCTTTCAGAATCCGCCCACAGTAGTATTAATATTAGTTTATTTCAAGAACTAGCTCACCTGCCCAAAGTTGTCCGGACCGTGATGTTATTCAATTTTCAAATGTGTTACCTATTTTCTATATGACTCTTTAAATAATACTGAAATATGTATAATTTTATATGGTTAAGTTCATTTTGTAAGAAATTATATTTTTAAATGGAAAAATCGCCAAAAGATATTGAATTGAAAGCATATGTTGTATGATATTTTATTTTCTATGTAATTTGATTTTTGGAATGTATGGGTACCGAATGCAAACAACACTACAACGGAACATTCAGGCATTCACTGATTTCGTAAACATTTTCACACATTTCATTTTGTAAAAAAAAAAAAAAAAAAAAAAAAAAAAAATTCTATCTATCCGAACGTGTCAAAATTTTCGTAAGCGATGTAAATCTGGTTTTTTGTAATGCTCTAAAAATATTGTGTTAAAATGCGGACATTTAGCTATTTTTAGCTTAGAAAAAATATACTCTCCATCAGCTGCGATGTGATTCGTGTTTGCCAGTGTATTTGAAAGGTTTAAATCTAATATTTTAAAAAATCCATTGCATTATAGATTATAAGAATGTTTTAGCTTTAAGAATATATTTCTGGTTTGTTTGTACCTATAGAATTGTGCCCTGCAGAGGCAAAATCGCAATGAAACGATCTGGTTTTTATTGCTTTCATCACATTTTCCGCACATTTTATTTTGTAAAAAGTATTTCTAACCGTCAGAACGTTTCGAAATTTTTTCAGGGGGTGTAAATCTGGTCTATTGAGATGCTTTTAAAAGACTGTGTTGAAATATGTACGTTTAGATAATTTTAGCGTAGAAAAAATATTCTCTCCGTGAGTCGCAAGTGCATTTGAAAGAGTTAAAATCTATATTTTTTAAAACCAATTACATCAGCGATTAAAGGAAAATTTCAACTTTTAGAACTTATTTTTGATTTGTTTACGTCTCAAAAATTATGCCTTCGAGCAGCGTTGACAAAAGGAAGAAAAATGGCTTGGGGAAAAACTATCCTTTTTTAAATTTGTTTTTCAAAGTTTTTTAATGCCTGCAACATTTTTTTCAAATTAGTTATAGCGTTTGAGCCCTAAAAGTACGATCTTTCGAAATATGTCTTTTTTTGAGGTACATTTAAAATTATAAGTAGCATACGGGCATTAATGTAATATAATAATTCTATTAAGTAGAATTGTTTTTTAGATCTAAAGTTTTTTGAATAGGTACATAAATACAGAAGATCGAAAAAGATTATTAACACTTTATTAACGCTCTTTCAACATTTGAAAAGTATTTATGAAATATTTTTGCCTGTCTGCTTTCTAACCGCCGTAAACATACACGGTTGGTATGCAAAAAACCTTAATCTCCCTTCCCTTCCCCCAGAAAATATAACATGTAACCAATTTTCAAATATGAATAAAAATATTAATGTTTTATTTTTTATTAATTAGAAATTACATTTTTCTGAATGTAAAGTTCGGAAAAGAATGAATTATAATTAAATTTTACATTCTAATAAACACTGTAAGACAAGAAAAAACGAATGAATAAATAACAAGAAAGAAAAAAAAAATTCATGCGTCAAGCATAGGTTTTGAAACATATCCCAACACATTCAGAATAATGTAACAAAATTGCACCGTTTAATAAATTGAAACTTTATATCTCATTCAACAATATGGAAACGCATAATATACCAATTTAAGCTGTTCCCATCTACAATCGGAAAATTATGCAAAATTTTTCAGCAGCCCTGTATAAGATATATAGATTTGTATATATTTACTATACATGCATAATAAAATTTAATTCACTTAAGAAATTCATATACTTCAGTTAAAAATTCCCATTCAGCAACTGCCTCTAACGAGGAGAATGGCGCGTGAATACTTTTGTGCAGCTCTGTATGTAAGGTATAAAATTAATATGTAACGAGTAATATGCAAAAATTTAGTTACATTTAAAAACACATTCCGGATTTTAAAACGCACATACCAGTAATTATTACTTAAAGATAGTACTGTAACCAAATTCTTTTGTATGTCCCTGTTAATGAATAAAAAATGCGATGAATGCCCTGTTCTAACGTAATTGTAGTGAAATTCAGCGATTTATATCAATTTCAAAACATTTGCAATAGCGTCTCATTAAACAACTTTGCAAACGATTTTTCCCCATATCCTGTGATGTAAAGGAATTCTTTTGTGAGTCCTGTAAATGAACTTTTAATCCTACATGCTTCATATACAAGACCAAACATGCTTTGGTGACCCTAAATAACCTTTATCAATTGCTTGAAAATCCGGATATATTTACGGGAGTAAGATCGCGGACAGACAAACCGAGTGCATAAACACTTTTCAACTTTGTTGGAAAGTATTGAAAAACGTATTCTAAAGCTAAAAGCAAATTTTAATAAAATAATAATTAAGTTTTTTTATATTTTATTGCATTTTGTTTATTTATTTATTTTTGGTCGTTGATCATTAGACTTTAGTACAGGGAAACTTTAAAATAAAGGACACTACGAATAAGGTATATCTCTATTTAAGTGTCAAAACGCATGGTCCCAGTCCCATAGTATGGAGAGTGTAGTGTATTTACCTCTGAATAAGGGACACTCGATTTAAGGGACACTTGAAAATGAGATTAAAGAGGCAGGCTTTTGAATTTCAGTTAAGGAAGTAGTCTGTGATGAAAATGAAATACAGATTTTTGTGAACTTATCAAACTGACAGGTATTCGTGTTGATACAGAGGCAACCGATAGAATTGACAAGCCACAATTCTGATTCGACTTCAATGCGTTTATCCCCATTGAAAGTAATGCTTAAAATTATGAGGATGACTCTGAAAGTGGAGAATAAAAGAAAATTGTGAAATAAAGAACTTTACAGATGCTTTAATGCTGTTCTTAAATCCAAAAGGGCAAATTTTATGACAAAAGTTTTAATTTATTTTTATTCAGAAATGCCTGAAACCTGCAGATGTTGTTCAAAAACTATGTGATTTAAATTATTATTCATCATAATTCAATAGATAACTTATTCAAAACTTGAAAACACAGTTCGATTCCAAATCGCTTCCATAGTCAGGTGTTCCAATTTTATACCTTACCGTTAAAAAATGAATTTATAAATATATCAAAATGCTTGCTGAGCAGAGCAGTTGAGAGATTTGTTGCCTTAAAGCAGTTAAGTACTTTTTTTGTAATTACTAATTATAATGAAGATAATGATAAAGAAGAACTAAAATGTATAAGTATGGTAAATGAACACTTGAAAAATATATAGAGATAAATTGAAATTTGCAAAACAATCACTTTTGACTGATTACTTCAAGTATAATTATTTTAAATGTTTTTATATTTTTTGTATGTACACAGTTTGCATAAAAAATGCAAATCAATAATTCTACAAATCATTTAAGAATTTAGTAATCAATTAAAAATTTTAATTAATTAATTCTATTTTCCTCTTTCGTCTGATTAACGTAATTTATACACTTCGGATACATTTAAATGTCCCCCTTTTAATGCTTTGTTATTTTTATGTCCTTCAGGACGTAAATAAAAGACTCCGAATAAGGGACACCTCTATCGGACAAAAATTCCAGTTCCATAAGTGTCCCTTATTCAAAGGTTTCATTGTATGAATCATCATCTGCAGATAGAAAACCGTTATGTACAAAAAATTATATTAGTTAGGATAATAGTGTCACAATAACCCTAATATATGAAAATAACATATAAAAATACAAAGTTCACAAACTTCGAGTTTTCTTAACTTGCATTGCACGAATGTTGTACCACGTAAAAGAAAGTGTAAGATAATTAGGATTGGTCAGCAAATTATTTTTGAAGAAATGTCTCGCACAAAATGAGTAATGAATTATTCAAGCTCACTCATTTTATTATAGAATTTTAAAGTAAATTCAATGCACCTATAGACCACGTATCAGTAGTGGGCCACTGATTTTTAGGTGCGTTCGTAATTATATAATACGTAGCACCTATAGTGGTCGTTCAGTCCGTCCGTCTGTCTGTCCGCATATAACAACGCAAAAACTACCCAACCGAATCGTTTGAAATTTAAAATACATAATTATTACATAATTTTGTCGAGTCATTTCAAATTTTATGAAACTCGGATGAATAGATCATTTACAGGGGCAATCAAAAGTATTCCATTACATTACGGTCAATGGGGGAAAAAGTTTCAAATGCATTTTAATCGTTTGAAATTTAAAATACGCAATTATTACATAATTCTGTCGAGTTATTTCAAATTTTTTGATAATCGTGTGCATAGATCAATTACAGGGGCAATCAAAAGTACTATTCAATTACATTATGGTCAATGGGAAAAAAGTTAATGTATTTTATACGTTTGAAATTTAAAATACATAATTATTACATAATTTTGTCGAGTTATTTCAAATTTTATGAAAATCGGATGCATAGATCAATTACAGGGACAATCAAAAGTATTCCATTACATTACGGTCAATGGGAAAAATGTTTCAAATGCATTTTAATCGTGTTACACTCATGCGAACTTAATAAAATTTATATGCAACTATACAGTACATATTATAATATACATCTTACATAATTTGTGGTGCAAAGAACATTTGTTATTGATTTACAAGGCCACACAAAAGTATTCCATTACATAATGGTATAGGGAGAACATTGTTTGATGAGCGTTTTAATTGTAATTCACTATTTACAATTTTATGAGATTGATATATGAAAGTAATATTTTTAAAACTTCGTTATCGTACGAACGCACCTAATTTGCTACGCTTCACGTGCAATTTCCAACTTGTTAAAATTTAAAAACAAGCCCAAGATGCATTTCCAAAAAAAAAAACGATTCAAAGAAATCTGATTGACTAACATCCTTAAATGTCCCCTTTCCATAAGTTGTTTGGAATATATTTTTTTTGTTCTACTAGTACATTTGATTATTTCCTAAAGTGTCCAAAAATAGACCTTGAACCAGTAGAAAGCCACCGATTTTTAAATTTAAAAAATAAGTCTATAATGCATTTCTGAAAAACCACTGGAAAAAAGCCTGATTTACTTGCATCTTTAATCCCTTAACTGATTTGGCAAGTTCGTCCGGGCACGAGTAATTTACTTTTCCAACCACCTTCGTCGTTCCAAGCCCAAGCTCGCACTCTGATTGGTTGTTGCTCTCGGCACTATTTTCATGTAACTTGGCGATAATCATACTTGGCGTAGCGATAGATGCTTCCGTCGAGGAGTTTGATTTCTTTCCGAACCGAGTACAAAGTAACTTTTCTCTTGCAGCATTGGATTGGATGGAATGTGTCTTAATGAAAGCTGTACTCTTTAAAAGTTTTTACACACAACTTTTTACTTTGTACTCGGTTTAATTCGTACTCGGTTCGGAAGGAAATCAAACTCGACGGAAACGTCTATCGCTACGCCAAGTATGATTATCGCCAAGTTACGTGAAAACAGTGCCGAGAGCAACAACCAATCAGAGTGCGAGCTTGGCCTTGGAACGACGAAGGTGGTTGGAAAAAAAAAAAAAAAAAAAAAAAAAAAAAAAACTTACGCTCCGGGCACCGTTCGGGCAAGAAGAATTTGCTTAATTCATCCTTTAAAGCTTCTTGACACCACAATTAAAAAAAAAAAAAATATATATATACTATTTAAAGGCGGAAATATTTAGACCAAATGTTACGAATATTTTATTTTAAAAATTGTGGTGAGAATCCGTTATTTTAAATTTATTGAACGGAAAAGAAAGTGCAAGTTAAGGGATTAATTGTCAACATTCCATATAAGCTGCATTGAATAATTTTTTTTTTTTTTTTTTTTTTTTTAATCTTCTGGCCACATTTGTTTATTTTCTAGAATGTAACAAAAAATAGACCTCGTTCCTGTAGTGAGCCACTGATTTTTAAAGTTTAAAAACAAATCCAAAATGCATTTCTAAAAAAAAAAAAAAAAAAAAAAAACACTGAAAGAAATTTGATTGACTTACTTTTTTAAATGTCATCTTTTCATAAACTGCTTGGAATATTTGTTCTTTTTTCTGCTGATTCTTTTCTGTTTATTTTTTAGAGTATCTTCAAAAACAGATATTTTGGCAAATTCTTAGAGTTTTCATTAAGAGATAAGTTTTCATTTCAAACATTATCACTTTAATATTATGTTTTATTCTAAATTAAATTATCTTTGATATATTTTAATACATTGTAAATAATCTGTTTAATTCAGTTTTTTTTAATCTGGTGGTACACCCGGTCTCATGTTTAAATTTCCGTAGAAACTTGTAAAAGAAAAATATGCATTTTTAAAAATTTATTTAATAGCACAGACAAAATTTTCTATCGTAAATAAACAAAAATACTTACAATTATTACACTGCAAAAAAAAAAATCCATTAAGTTTACGGCAAAAACTGCTGGCAGCAATGTTGCCAGCAGCGTAAAAATTGCAGTAAAATTAGATGTAATAAAAAAAATCGCATCTAATTTTACTGCATTTTTTACGAAAAAAATGCTAGCAATATTGTAGCCAGCAGTTTTTGCCGTAAATTTAACGAATTTTTTTTTTTTTTTTTTTTTTTTCGTTTACAGTGTAAGGAAAACTTTTTCCAACGATTCAAAGACAAATGTTCCTTAATATAAGGAAACATAATGCACCTTAAATCAAAATGTACGATAATCTTTTCCAATATTTTCTATCCATGATTCGAAAAAACATTCTGTCTTTAGAAAATTTAAAAACCAAGACATTTTCAAGATTTTAAAAACCTCTTTAAAAATGTCATATTCAAAAACAGCCGGCTCTCGTTAATTCGAAATCGGATAAATCGAATCTTTGCTTAATTCGAACTAAACATGAAGTCCCGAAAATTTCAATGGCAGAATAACGGTAACAATTTTCATTTATTCGAACTCTTTCTCCATTGACTTCGTTTAATTAGAATTAACGAGAATTCATTTTTTTTTTTTCATTTTCCTTACTTTCTCACGGACTTTAGACTTTGAAATAATTTTCTTTCTTTCATTGCTGTCAGAACTTTTCTGAACTAGTATACATATAATCTCGTGCATTTGACATCCACTTTTTTAGTGCTCCGTTTGTCCGTCATCAAACAAAGAACTTAACTATTTTTTACAAACAGAAAAACTGAATAAAAAGTAGAAAAAAGAAAAAAAGGACTATACGAACAGTAATTGATAATTTGTTTTAATAGAGATGATATCAGATCTTAAATAATCGATTGTAATCGATTATAAATAATTTCTTAAATGTTCATCTAATTTCAAGTAAAAAATTATAATACAATTAATAAAAATTTTGAAATGCAGTTGTTTTATACTGTATTATTAATTTTTATGTTTTAGTTACATTATTTTAATATTATTAATTAGTTCATGTATTTATATCATTTAATTTAATATTAAGCCATATTATAACGATAATAGTCGTCATAAATAAAAAAAAAAAATTAACATTAATTTCTTTGTAACAGTACCCCTTTAAAAATGTTTTTCTATCATATTTTCCATAATTCGAACATTTCTCGTGGTCTCGACGAGTACGAGAGCCGACTGTATTTGTAAACATAGCAATCGACACTTCGACCATTGTCTGCAAGATTTAGCAACCTCTGTGCTTGTAATAAAAGACGATAAATGACAACAGCTGATAAATGACAATGCATGCCTGTGAGAATTAGTAAAGTAAGGCGTAATACATGTGAAAGCATTAAAAATGTTTCTCATCTTCAATTATCATACTATAATGAGAGCAACACGTAAGGAAAATAAAACGCATTGAAAACATGCAGATAGTATCCTTTAGACATTTCGGATTATTTTGAGAGAAAGGACCTTTACTAGGTATGAATTGATTTTTTTCAAGTGGTTGCCTAAATACAAATTCTAAATTATATTAAAACAAACGAGTCAGAAACGTGGTAAATGAGGTGCGTTCGTACTATAACTAGTTTTATGAATATTCAGATTTTGGTGCAATAGCTGTTGCATTCTTATGCATGAATACAAAATTTATTACGATTTTATCAATTAAATTCTGTCATACGTATACAATAGAGCCTTTATCTTAAATAGGACGTCATCACTGGCAACCTAAAATCATTACCTATTGTGGAATAGCATTGAATGAATAGCGTATAACAGTATTTAATAGAATTAAGAAAACTTTTATTTATATCTGTTTAAGTTTTGATGAAATTTGAAATGATTTGACAAAATTCTGCAATAATTATATATATTAAATTTCAAAATATTCTGTTGTGAATTTTATATGCAGAGATGCAGACGAACGGACAGATTAAATCACTACGCATTTATATAATTACGAAATGCAGCTAAAAAGACTCTCAAAATGTATCAGATATTTCTTTTCTTTTACCCTGTAAATTGGAAAATCGAAAATCGATGATATTATCTATATCTACCAATCTCCCTTGGCATAGGAAAATGATTTATGAAATGGTAGTTATTACATACAAATCAAATTTCGAAAAAGTCTATGCTTCTAATATTAGAAAGAAAATTTCTTATTAAAAAAAAAAAAAAAAAAAAAATCGGTATTTTTACCGTATTTGAATTTAAGAAACAAAAAAATACCGTATTTTACCGTAAATTTTACCGTATTTGAATTTAAGAATTTAAGAAACATGAGAATTTGTGAGCTACTTTCCCTGGTATCCCTACCATTTATTCATATTATGAACTTTCATTGCTTTTCCACCACTTTTCCCTCCGCGGGGTTCGTTTAATATATGCCACTAAAAAGTCTTCTAATAAAGGGGAAATTGTAGAACTTATCTCAAATCATGTACAAAAATCAATAAAAGATTTTGATCACATTTACTATATTTTTTGTTCATGTTCTTGCCATTAGGGGTGCTTTTGATTATTTTTTCTTTGGCCATTTTGTTTCTAATTGCCAGAAAATTCTAATTTTTTGATATTTAATTTCCTTTTCATACTTACACGCGACTTTTCAACTTTTTGCCACCAGGAAATGTATAATGCATTTAAAAACCAAATTTCAGTTGTTTCCATCTACAATCGGTAAATTATCCGATTTTTTTTACAACCCTTATATGATATAGATAATCGTATTTATTAACAACATGCATTCCAAAATTTAGTTCATTTAAGAGATACATATATTTCAGTTGAAAATTCCACTTCAGCAATTTTCTCTAATAAGGAGAATGATATTCGAATGCTTTCATGCAGCCCTGTGTATTAGGTATAGAATTTATATATAAAGAGTAATATGCAAAAAACTAATTAAATTTAAAAGCGCATATCGAATTTTAAAAGGTACTCTGCAGCAGTTATTACGCAAAGAGAGTACTATAATCGATTTATATAAAGAGCAATATGCAAAAAACTAATTAAATTTAAAAGCGCATACCGAATTTTAAAAGGTACTCTGCAGCAGTTATTATGCAAAGAGAGTACTATAATCGATTTCTTCTGTGTGTCCCTATTAATTCATAAAAATACACTATGAATGCTCTGTTATAACGTGATAGTAGTGAAATTCAGTCGTTTATATCAGTTTGAATGCATTTGAAATGGCGCAACGTCATTAACATACGACTTATTTCCATATACCATAATATAATTGAATTCTTTTGAGTGTCCCTGTAAATGAACCATTATTGTACATACTTCATTTGTAATACCAAACATGTTTTGGTGACTCTAAATAAACTTTATCAATTGAATGAGAATCCAAGTATATTTACAGGAGTTAGTCCGTGGACAGAAGAGGACAGACAAATCGAATGCATAAACAATTTTCAACTTTGTCGGAAAGTGCTAAAAAGCCTATGTTTCTAATATTAGAGAGAAATTTTCATATTTCAAAAAAATTTTTCGAGATTTTGAACTAAAAGAAATATGGGAAATTTGTGAGTTCCCGGGTATTCCCAACACAGTGGTTACCTAATTTGACACAGTTTTCTGTTTCGTCATGATTAATGGTACATTTCATGGCTGGCAAAACATTTTGTTTATTTCTATGTAAATCGAGGTTAAAACCATTCTGAATTTATCGGATAACAGAATGAGTTGCAAAATGTTATGGATGTCGGAAATTTGCATTAGCATATTTCTGCAGAAATGCAATTCTATGCAGCAGGAGGAGAATCGCTGTCGGTGTCATAAACACAGCTGACAACTGTTACGTTTCTTACAGAGATGCTAACACCTTGTTTTATGATACGTGAAGAGTGAAGAAATCATTATGTTATGGCCTGCTGATATTATAGCTCAACCATTTTGAGATCTTGAAATTAGATGAGATACTATTTTCCAGATTAATATGATAGATGATAAGTGGAAATTAAAAAATCCTGATTTGGATGCATGCGCAATAAATATGGTGAAAAGAAGTGATGAGAGTAGAAATTTTCGTCTTATTGTGTGATTATTTTATAGTTAAAACATTTTTAGGCAGGGATGTAGTCGTAAAAATAACAGAGGTTATACCCTAAAATGTGTATACTATAGCTTCCTTCGGAAACAAAGGGTATACGGTGTTCCTTTAAAAAAACCCAGAAGGTATACGGCATATACCCCCGTATACCCCTCACTATACCCCTGTTTTTAGGCCTGGAAATTATGCGAAATGTTATTTTCAGAATTGGTATGATAAGTGTAGACAAACAGAAAATTTCCTAGCAATCATGCACTTGTTTGGAATATAAATATGATTATTTTTATTTTATATTCTCATTTAATATTTATCATTATACCAAAGTATAAAAGAATAATATCTCTATATATATTAAATAAATTTTTAATTTACAAATTGCTGCTATTACTTTTTTAACACGGCTTGAAATGTACAGCTTTAAGTTTTTATTTTATAGCAGCATCTGACTTTTACAAAACTCTATCATGATTGATTGCTTAATGTACTTCAAGATTATTATTATTATTATTATTATTATTATTATTATTATTATTATTATTATTATTATTATAATTATTATTAGCCTTCTAACTTATTTGAAGAAGAGGCTTGCATAGGCTCGATTCACCCGAATTTACCTGAAGCCGACAATCTCGCGGTAAGATTCAGTTGAGTTGGTGTTATTTTTTTCGATGGTGGCCGGCAAGTTTTTAAATGTTCCTGGTTCAGTTTCGGGTTATGTTTTAATTATTTAGCGAAGGGTTTGGCTTGGCTCAACATTCCAAAAAAAGGTCTTAAATATAGATAGTCTTTTTAATTGAAGAAAAATATTTGAATCATATGGAGTGTTGATTACCACATTCAAAATGGATTTTGATATTTGAGACACAGTTATAGACTACTGTTTCATAGTTGTATTAAAATATGGTTTAAATTTTTTTCCGAGATTCGATTGAATGTTCTGGGTTTCGAACGGACGACATTTTTTGTCTGGTTCAAGCTGGCCTTCGGGTTTATTTTTAAGAAGACTTTTCGTGATCGTGTCGGTTATAACCAGAATCATGCAGGGCTCTAACTTCATATTATGCTCCTAACTTCCATAATAAAAAAGAAAGTTTTAAAATATTTTTTGACTAAATTTTTATCTTAAATGGTATTTTTTTGGCAAACAGGCTTTATATACGGCGTTAACGGATATTATACTTTATCAAGAAAAAAAGTTTAATTAAGCTAGTTGAAACATTGAATTTTGCATATAAGATTTCTCAAAATTCGTAAGTGCTAATATAAATTCAAAAGATCTTTCATTAAAAATATACAGATAAAAACATTTTTATTCATAGTTAATGATTAATTAATAAAAATGCTTTTATGTATTTTTTTAATGAAAGATTGTTTGGATTTATCTTATCACTTATGAATTTGGAGAAATATTAGATACAAAAATCGATCTTTCAACTGGCTTAATTAAACTTTATTTCTTGATAAAGTATGTATTCATTAACGCTGTATACGAGACCTGATTGTCGAAAAAATATCATTTAATGTAAAATTTTGTCGAAAAGTATTTTTTAAACTCTATTTTTTATCATCTAAGTTAGGAGCATAATATGATGTTCAAATTAGAGCCCTGCACGGTTCGATTACCCGACAAGATCCCAAAAAGTCTTCTGAAAATAAATCCAAAGTCCAGCCTGAACTAGACAAAAAAAGATATCGTTAAGTCGAAAACCAAAACAGTAAATCCGAACCTCGAAAAAAAAAATAAATAAATAATAAAAAAAAAAAAGTTAAACCGTATTTTAATACAACAATGAAAAAGTAGTATACAATTATCTCTCAAATGTCAAATCATCACTTATTATTCATTATTAAACGACTTCAAGGAGGAGGTTATGATTTCGACCTGTATGTATTGGTTGTTCACTCATAACTTCCGTAAATATGAACCGATTTTAATAATTCTTTTTTTGTTTGAAAGTGTAAGATGCCCACATGGTCCCATTTCAATTTTATCAAATACAGTGTCTCACATAAGTGATGGGACACTTGTGCTTTACAAAAGGAAACTAATCAAATAAATTAAAAAAACGTGTGCACATTTTTTTGTGGGTGTGTTTCATACTTAAATTTAGTAAAGATTATTACATAACATACATTTTGTCAAAATATTAAAATATTAATTTAATAAAAATACAAATGTTTAGAACGGAGCAAAAAATAGCTCACATAAGTGATGGGACACCATCATATATGCAACAAAAATCGTCTGAAATAAGCAATAAAAATATTTTTTGGGGTTTTATTTATACTTAAAAGTAATTGGCAATAATTTATAAAATCGAGAAATCTGCAGTATTTCTCTCCAGTTTGTTTTGGAATTTTTGTGTTTTTTAGCTCTGTGTAGCCATGAATGCTAAACGAAAAGAAACTTCGCCTGAAATTCGAAAATTAGTTATTAATTTGCATATTGAACGTGGAAAATCTATTAGAAAAACTGCTGAAACAGTTAACTTGAGTCGTTCAACAGTTTTCAATATCATTAAACGATATAAAAAGAATCATATGATTCAGGATAAAAGAAGACCTGGCCAACCATCAAAGCTATCCAATGGAATAAAGCGAATTATCGTTCGAAATATAAAAAAAAATCCAAGAAATAGTGCTTCAAAAGTTGCTGTTGATTTACAAGCATTATATGGAATAATTGTTAATCCTGAGACTATTAGAAGGGTAATTCGATCTGCTGGATATCACGGTAGAGTAGCCAGGAAAAAATTCTTCGTAAGTGAAAAGAATAGAAAACTCAGACTAGCTTTCGCAAAATCCAACATAAATAAGAATCTGATTACTGGAATAAAGTTATATTTGCTGATGAGAGTAAATTTAATATATTTGGTTTTGACGGTAGAATCTTGGTGTGGAGAAAACCCAGGGAAGAATTTCGCAAACAGAACTTGGTACCAACAGTAAAACATGGTGGAGGAGGAGTTATGGTAGGGGGTGTATGTCGTCCGCTGGAGTTGGTAATCTTGTTTTTATTGACAGTATAATGGATCAGTACAAATATATTGATATTTTAAAGCAAAATTTGAAATCTTCAGCACGAAAATTGAACCTTCATAACGATTTTAAATTCTACCAGGACAATGACCCCAAGAACACTGCTCTGAACGTTAGACTCTGGCTGCTATATAACTGTACTGAAATAATAAAAACACCACCACAATCTCCAGACTTAAATCCCATAGAGAATATTGGCAAGAATTGGAATCAAGAATTCGCAAACACACCATTTCTTCAAAACAACAACTAAAATCGGTGCTTCAAGAAGAATGGGGTAAAATCACTCCAGAAATCACAAAAAAAAAAAAAAAAAAAAAAAAAATAGTCGAATCCATCCCAAAAAGATTAAATCATGTTTTAAAAGTAAAAGGAAATCCAATAAAACATTAAAACCTTTTAAAAAGTAAAATTTTTGGATAAATATTTGATGGAAAAGTAAGTGTCCCATCACTTATGTGAGCCATTTTTTGCTCCGTTCTGAACAATTGTATTTTTACTAAATTAATATTTTAATATTTTGACAAAATGTATGTTATGTAATAATTGTTACTAACTTTAAATATGAAACACACCCAAAAAATTTTTGCACATGTTTGTTTATTTATTTTATTGCAGTTTCTTTTTATAAAGCACAAGTGTTCCATCACTTTTGTGAGACACTGTATTTGCGATTAGAACTTTTTAAAAATAAAAACATGAAAATTCCAACTCTTTTTGAAGTAGTCGTCCAATTAGAAGCGTTCATTTTTCAGGTAATCGCAGGCTTTCATGTCGAGCACACAAGTCAGATGTGTGTGTACAATAAACAAATAAAATTTCAAACTATAACTCTTACACCGATACTAGATCTTTTAATTTCATTAAATTCTGGTGACTAGAATGTTTTTTAAATAACAAAATGTGGATTTGATTAAAAAATAATGATTTGTCGCAAATCATCTTTCATTTTTGCAAAGTTTTCAAGTCATAACCATATTAAAACTATGCATTCATATGCGTTAGTGCCAAGTTGTCGCCAAGCTTGGTATTTTTTTTTAAGTCGGTTAATATTTTTTTTAAAGCATATTTTATAATTCATTTACAATTAATTTCTCAATGGGCAATTCTTTCGTATTTTTAATTAAAAGACACTGGAAATAAAACTTTTGTTATGAGGCAAATTCTAAATGCACTTTCTAATTCATTTGAATGATAAAATAATGTACTATTTTATATATCTAAATCCTAAATGTAGTTTTTAGAAAGTATCGTTACAAAAAGCATCATTGCTTAAAATAACTTCGAAATTAAAGATGTCCTACTTCAAGTTCGGAAATCTAAATGGGACATGAATGCATCTACCTACTAACTGTTCTAACCTAAATATTCACGTATTCAGATATTTCGATTTGAATAAAGCATAAAATTAAGCGTAAACTATTACTAATTAAAAAACTGAAGTAGGCTGTTTTGTTAGGTTTAATCTTAATCCGCTCGGGTTCGAATCTTTTTTTTCAATTTTTGGAAAAAATTCTTTTATGTTAATAACATTAGTACTAGCTTTCCAAATGGATCAATTAGTGTTTGACGAATATTTCATTATCTGAAAGAAAACTAGGTTGTTATTTTGTGTATTATTCAATTCGTATTCATATGACAATGGGATAAGATAGAATTTTTGGAGATGTTTGGAAAATGTTCTATTAAAACAAGATTCAACTTAATATGTTACAACTTTCTAATACTCTTTGCGCTTTATTGCACACGACTCGTTCAGAAAAGTAACTTTTATTTTAAATTTAAAGATTGAAATATATGTTTAAAATAAAAGAATCGCAAATGGTGCAAGGAGAAATAAGCAAATAATAATAATTATTGTTATTATTAAGTGCCTAAAACATCAATGAAGATACAGTAAACACATAGACATATTACAAACATCACTACATATAAAGTTGCAAAAGTATTTATTTAAAAAAAAGCAAAAAAACTCCATTAAAAGACATGAGCTATTAATAGTACACCAGACTCGAAAGGGTTAAGAAGTTATTTCAATAATACTGCATACATGCTCTGTAAAAAAAGATAAACGTATTCCTTAGTCTAGGAAAATATACTACAACACGAACGAAAATATACTTCCGAGTTGAGTTACTAATTATTCCTAAAAGCATTCTTAAGCTCTAGAAACCTCAGAAACCAATATACAGTCGAGTTTCTCTATAACGAAACTCTATCCAACAAATTTCCCTATTTAATGAATTTTTTGCAGGAACGGTCAATTTTTTCATGATTACATTAAAAATAATCTCCATATAGCGAAATATATATCTCCATTTAACGAATTTTTTCAAAAATGTTCTTTTACATGTTCAGAAAACGCTTCAAATTATTTGTAGAATAATTTTTTTTTCGTTGATTTCTGATTTATATTTCATAGCTATATTCCCTGAATTATTTCTTATGTCCAGAAAAGGCATTAAATTCCAAGAAAAAACATCCTTTTTGCATGGTTACACTTGACTTTGTTTTAGCCAAGATGAGCATGCATTCTTGGAAAAGACAGATTTGCAATTATCACAAAGCATCCCAAAATATAAAACTATTTCTCATTTCAACATTGTCGTCTTGAAAATGTTGTTTGTTTCTTGGTTTGGATAGTAAAGCAGGAATAAAGAAGGGATAGGGGGGCAAATGTAGAAAAGGTTTTTTTTTTTTTTTTTTTTTTTTTTTTCAGCAGGTTTCCATTTACCTAAAATAACTCTCATTATTTTTAGAGTTTACAGTAGATGCTTGTTGTTTGTGGAGGCTTGGAGCATTTTTTGTTGTGAGAGATCATTTGAATGATGAGTTGTTACTAAAAGTCATCTATGTTGGTGTTATCTTCTACTACATCTGCATAAAATCGCTTTTAGGATAAGCATAACTCTCTCTGATAAAGTAATAATTTTGAAAATAATCAATATGACACTGGAAAAAAAAGGAAGCAGCAAAAATGTTTGAGATTTTGGATAAATTCCTTTAAATACTTCAAAAACTTAATTAAACACATAAAATACAATTCTGTTTCAAAATTTAAACATTAACGGGAATTTCTTTTGCCGTTCTCTATTCAACGAATTATTCTATATAACGAATTTTTTGACTGAATGATGGATTTCGTTATATAGAGACTCGACTGTATTTTCGACATTTAAAAAAATATTTTTTTAAAACAAAGTTTCTTTTGCTGCCAATGATTTCCGTAAAAGCTTCAGATTATTCTTAAACTGTAAAGGGGAAAAAAAGGAAGATTTTACGGAGATAGTACTGGAGCGGCACGCCAGTACAATTCACTGTTTTTTAGCGGAAAAATTTCCGTAAATTCCAGAAAATTTTCTGTTTTATTCGAAGAAAAAAAATGGAAAATTTTCTGGAATTTACGGGAATTTTTTCATTGAAACACAGTGAATTTTACTGACGTCCCGGTCGTTAGTACAATCTCCATAAAATCACCTTTTTTTTTTTTTTTTTTTTTTTTTTTACAGTGCATAGCGTATTAATGCATTTTCTCAAACGAAATATAAGCTTTTCGTATGCTTTACATTCTCAAGTAAACATTATGATGTTGTTTTACAGAAAGTCATGATAAATTTACAGCATTAACGTTAAAATTAAAATAAACGTCGTCGTTACGGGCGGACAAATTTGCCTTGTAATACAGTTAACAATAATAAAATATTATTATTATTGCTATTTCAAATCTTTCTAATCTGCTTAAGAAATAACTTGTTTTGCGGTGATTATTTTTTAGCCCAGTTTATCGTAAAGTGATAAGAAAAAAAAAAAACTCCAATAAATGTCTGTTGTCTAGCCATTTTTAAGAATTATGTATAAGCATTTCTTGGAATCTTGGAATTTGTTTATGAAGATCTGGTTGTTATGATGATGCCATTCGAAATTATAAATTATCCTTTGAAGCGTAATTCATTGTTATATGTAATTCAGTTAGTAAATACTACGTATATCGAAGAATTCCATATATTCCTTTTACATGAAATCAAATCGAAATATTAAATATTATCTGAATCATTTTTATGCGTATCAAGAAAAGAAAGTTTCTGTTTAGCAGAGGCAGATAGGTACCTGAGCTAAAAGGTATGTGATAAAGCTTTCTTTGCTTCGATTATTTTTTTAGCTCAGTCTATTGCAGCAAATGATACACTAAATGTGGCAATTATCTTTCGATTGAGCTTTCATTTGATAAATATGTTATAAACTATTTTCGCACAATATATAGATTTTTTGTAGCAGAAATATATGCAGATGTCAGCACAAATCGATCAGCTGATTGGGTATTTAATTTGTTTTCAAACATTTTTCAACTGATTCTAGGGACAAATTCGTAAAAGAAATGTGACAGATTATAAGTGATAAATATTGTGACGACATATTCAAACATTAATATCGCAAAGATAATGTCTTCAGTTTCAAAGCGGGAGGTCCAGTGTTCGAATCCATCCGATTCCATAATATGAGAAATTTATTATATGCCTGTGTGTGTAATTATTTACAAGATGTACATTAGTTTTCCAAACGTTGAGTGGAGTCGCAAAAGATATTTTATTTATTTATTTAGTTTTTTTTTTCTTGTAATGGAATGCAGGGGGTGGTAGGTAATTGCTTATATGAACTCTAAAACGAACTAAGTTACATAGCTCGTATTATTTTGTTCTTGGTCACTGCTTTTTACGTACTTTCGTAATTATATAAATACGTAGCAACGTAGCATTTATATGATTATTATCTGATCCGCCCGCCAATGTCCGCATACAACAGCGCAAAAACTGTCCAACCGAATGATTTGAAATTTAATATCTATAATAGAGCGAGAGACGACAGCCTGGCAATCATCATAGAGGTCTGCACGGGCCGATATAAAAATTTTCGGGCCTACCGGCCCGTTTTGAAGATTTAAATGTAAACGATAAAATATAAACCTATTCTCAACGAAAATGGTTTTAATGAGAATAAATATAAATGTACGTCACGAGCCATACTAGTTTGACAGCATCAATGTAAAGATGTAACTTGAGCAGTACAGAGATCGGCATCGGACAGTTACATTGTGTGTAACCCGTTTTAATATTTTTTAAACTGACTCGTGCAGGGTCAAGATCAAAATTGGAGATCAAGGCATTATTTTTCCACATATGGACTTGCCGGACCGAAAGAAGACTTAATTGTTCTCAAGATCTGTAGGGCAGACAGCATAATTTGCAAAATTATGAACAGCGATAAAGATGTTAGCTTAATCTTTGGATATATACTTCTTGATGGTTTTTTAATTAATTTTTCAATAACGCGAAAGTTTGACACATTTTTACATTAATTTTTAATAGTAAAAATATAAAAATGATATGCATGACTATTGAAGGGATTTGGAATCGAATAGCGTTTTTCATTTTTGGTAAATAAAATACTCGTATAATCTTGTTGAGATACGATAGTTTCTCAAATGGTTGCAGGTTTTTCTCCCTTCCCATGCTATCGCTTCCGGAAATTCTATTCAAAACGCTAACTATTTTATTTGCTTGCTGTGTTCTTAAATTTCTTGTATCAAAAAATGGATAACGCCATTCGATTATATAGTTTCTGAATAAAGACACCTGCTAATCTTATGCATTTCTGAGAAAAAAATGAATTTAGAAATGTATCAGAAAGGAGACATTCTTTGAATTAACGTATGAATTTGGATTTAAAATCTTTAATAAAATGATATAGAAATATTTTTATAAATCTTCCTTTATTAAACAGCTTCAAAAGTTACGATGTTTTTAAATTTATTTTTTTCTTTTATTCTAAGCCATATTAATTTTTTAATGAATCTTTATTTGAATGTTGAAAGCCTAAGAATCTTAGTAATCATTAATGTTACTAATGTGTATTTCCTGTAAAATATACTGTAAAATCATTCCATAGATATGTATGCAGTACTCTTTAAAAAAATCTTAATTATATGATAAAAATCTGATTTTTTTTAGAAATCGTAGAAATTGCAACGCGCCAAAACGGGCCGGGCCAGCCCGGGCCCGGGCCGAACTTTTGAGTTTTACAACGGGCCGGGCCGGGCCCGGGCCTGGAAATTCCGGCCCGTGCAGACCTCTAAATCATCACATAGAGTTCATGGCTGAAATTCCAGAATTACTTAAAACTCGATTCGTATATTAAAACACAATCAGTCTGCCAAGTCCTATCCTGGTGGAAAACACCCTGAAACCCGATTTTAGGGTATTTAGGATATTAAATTTACCATTGTGTTTTTCTGCTCCCAGTGCTCCATGTTTTCAAGCCTTTGGATGAAGGAAATCAAAATAGTAAACCTACGAGCCAACCAATAAAACCGGATTTTCAGATTTTCCACCAAGTATGCTTTGGGAGCCAGATTGTGTTTTAATATGACAGTCGAGTTTTAAGTTATTCTGGAATTTCACCCATGAACTCTATAAGGTGATTGTTGGTGCTGCCCCTTCCTGATTTATAATCGTTCTAGAATTTTGTCGAGTCATTTCAAATTTTATGAAAATCGAATCAAAATTAAAAAAAAAAACCTTAGTAAAAGTTTTCTTCATTCTATTAAATCCTATCCTACATAATTAATTCAATGTTATCCAATGATAAGTAATGATTCTAGCTTGCCATGGGTGAAGACATCCTATTTAAGAGGAAGTCTATTATTTCCATTTGACAGAATTTAGTGTACCGTGCAAATTTAAGAAAAACACTTTTGCAACCCTAATTAAACATAATAATAAGCACTTCTAATTAAAAACGTTTTTGACTGTTGTGAAAAATTATATAAATTTTCAGAAATGCAATTATTGATATTTACTGGTAAAATTAGTCAGCTCCTGCAATTTTTTTTTTCTATAAAGCAAACTATCTCTTATTTCAATTTTAAAAATGTGTAATTTTAAAGTCACCATATTGAGAGAGTTTTTAAAGTGTTTTACACGCGTAGTTTTATAATGTTCTACAATGTGTGGTGTGTTACGAAGTGTTGTTAATTTGGTGACAAAGTGATGTGCAGCACAATACTATTGTAAGAAAATATTTTTATCAACACTACACTGTTAAAACTAATGGTGACACATTGCACCTTTTTGGGGGTGAAGGGCTTGTCTCACTGGTGACATCCCTAAAGGATCCAGAATGGCACCTTTAATTAGGGCGAAAAGATGGCACCCTTAATCCAGAGTGTCCAATAATAAAAATAAAATAAAAAATATACAAACCGACTTTTGGCCCTCGAAGGATTCGAACTCACAACGTTTGATTACAAGCTCAGCGTTCTAACCACTCGGCCATCAAGTTCACCTTAAATGACTCCCTTAAATGTTCAAATGTCCTGAAACTCAAAGGTTGCTTTGTATAATAAAGCTCGCAACAAGTTAGCCGAGCGAAGCTCTAAACGAAATTGGGATAGCGTATTGGCAATTCAAGCACTCGAATACGCCATCTGGTGGAGAAAAGGTGTAACTTCTCCATTCAGGATAACGCCGTGTAAGCTCATTGCATTACATGCATTTTAAATTTGTTCAGAATAATTATTCTTTTGCACAATTTCAGATTTTCTGTGACATTTGTGTTCTGTCTTATATGACGAAGTAAATATTATAAGAATTTGAATATATAAAACTTTTTAAAACATTTATAATAAAGAATTGTTTCAATGGGATTTTTACATTAGTTAAAGGGAAATTAAAGGGACAGTTATCCTGTATCGAAGGCTGCGAGCAGCGCCTAGACCGTTTTAGTTCCCAGGAAAAAATTGCTGTGTTGATCCACCAGTGATAGCGAGTTGAAGGGCAAGGATGCACGTAACAGAGCATGCGCAAATGACTAAGGGGTGAAAATCTTCCAACGGTATGCATTGCGCGGCACCCTAATTAGCGTGAAACACCGAACGGCACCCCAAACACATTTTCAAGCCCGCGGGTGTCAAATTGTAACACCTTTTCACCTCTGGGCGCCAAATGCAACCGGTTTGTCACCTTTATTTTTAACAGTGTATTGTAAGAAAATATTTTTATCAACACTATTTATAACACTATTTCAAAACAATTAACAACATTATTTTTAGAAAGCATTTCTAGATGAGAACATTTTTCAATATAATAAGAACACACACAATCACAGCATAAAAAACGTTTTGTGCTTGAAATTTTCTAATTCACAACACATTAATATATTGTAAATTTGGTGACAAAATGTGCTCTTAAATGTCTTTATTTTTCTGTATTGACAATGCAGTGTATATACACTGCAAATTCTCAACACACAAAAATAAACACATTTCGGAACACCTTTTTATATCCAAATTCACAACACATTAATGCGTTGTGATTGCAAAAGTATTGGATATCTAAAAATTTGTTCTAAAATAGTGTTGGTAATTGTGTTGTAAATAGTGTTGGTGAAAATAGTTTCTTAAAATAGTGTTGTGCTGTACAACACTTTATCCCCCAAATTAACAACTCAATGTAAACACCACACAATTTATAGAACACTATAAAACAACACATGCAAAACATTTTCAAAATACAGTCCAGTCTCCCTATAACGAAACTCCATATATCGAATTTCTCTATATAACGAAATTTTTGTAGGAACGGTCCTCTTTTCGCATGATTACATTAAAAACAGTCTCTATAAAGAGAAATATCTATCTCCATATAACGAAATTTTTCATAAATTGGTCTTAATTTATTCAGTTTTAAAAAGCTTCGAAATCATATGGAATCAATTTTCCATCACTTATTTTTGATTTATCGTCACTGCTGAGTTTTTTTTTTCTTATTACTTCTCTCCTTGTTCTTTAAATCAACGAATTCATCACACCTCCACACACCTTTCCACATCCTTCTCAAAACAGTGTCAGTTGGATTGATACACATGTAAGAGAGGAATCAATGAGAGGCGCATAAGAGAGGCCTTCAAATGGAGGGAAATGTTAACTACAATTTTTCATTCCTTGTTAAAATTTGAGCATTTTTTGAGAGCATAACAACTTTAAAATCAAAGCAACAAAAAATTACAGATTTCTTCGTCTGAAATTAATGCAAGTCTTCCTTATTTGATTTTCATTAAGCTTTCGAATAAATGTCTGTTCTCTTTTTTGAAACGGCTTAAATAATTAAGAAATAAAATATTAGGTTAATATTTACTTTTAAACATTTCAAATTCTTAATTCAAAAGATCAAAAATAATATTTGTTCAAATTTCACATATTAAATACGATTTTTAACATCATTCTCTATACATCGAATTTCTCTATATAACGAATTTTTTACTGGAACGGTGGATTACGTTATATAGAGACGCGACTGTATTTTCAACATGGTGCCTTTAAAATTACACAATTTGAAAAATGTATATTTTGAAAACCAGGGGTGCCCAGAGAGGGGTTTGGTGACGCAAGATGCGTCATAAAATTTAGTTTTGGGGGGGGGGGGAATTTGAGAAAAAAGTTCATTTTGGGGGGGGATTTTTAAATTCTTAATATTTTTTTTTTTTTCTTAATGTAAAAAAAATTTTTGATTTTTTTAACATCACTTTTAATTTTTTTCAACATTTAATTTCCAGGAAAGTTCTTGGGTTTTCTTTTTCTAAATTCTAGATAAGAACCCATTCTGCTAACTCGCTATCTTTTGTAAATCTTGATTCTTTTAATATCACTTTTAAATTTTTTCAACATTGAATTTTCAGAAATGTTCCTGTGTTTTCTTTCTCTAAATTCTAGATAAGGGCAGTATGAACTCATTCTGCTATGCTCAAATCACTATCTTTTGAATGTGCAGTAGATTATAAGTAGAATATATTTTACAATTGATATTTTGTTTAGGGGGGGGGGGGTCAATGTTAAAGGGTGATTTTTTTTTGGGGGGGGGGAGATTTGCGTCATTGAGTTTGGGGGGATGGTCACCACTGTTGAAAACTTATTTTCTCCTCTGCTAATTTTTAGCAACACTTTTTGCTCAATCTTTTTATTCACATTCATTACACAATCGAAAGCGATTTTAAATAGAAGTGTTCATTTGTACGTTCAGTTAGAATTGCAAGCGTTTGCAGTGAACTTTTCTAATTCACAACACATTAATGAGTTATAAATTTGGTGACATAATGTGCTCTAAAAAATGCTCATTTTTGTGCGTTGAGAATTTCTTTTGTATAGAATCATAATTAATTTTCTATTCATTATTTTTTACATAAGAGTGCAACTATTGCACCAAGGTCGGAATATTTACAAAGCTAATTATAGTACGAAAGGACCTCATTTGCCACGTTTTATGTACCATTTCCAAATTCTTGTCATTCAGGTCCTTGAAAAAAGTTTTAATAACTATAAAATCCTAAAGTGTAAGTTGCATTTAATTAAACATGTGAAATATATACCGGGTGTCCCAAAAATGACTGATGGATTTTAAAATTCAATAACTTGCAAACGGTGACAACTATTTAAAAAATTTTTGCAGGAGGGTTATGTATAATGTCAGGAGTTTTTTACCGTGATTTTTTATTTTAGTTCGCATATCAAACAATAGGTGGCGCTGAAGGCCAGGCGATTGTAGAGTTCCTACATCCTTCGGTAAGAGTTGCGACATGATGGCAATAAATTCTGATTGGGCGAAATCTGTTTTCAACCGCCGCAGGCGATTGACTGTAGCGCTATCATAGACTTTACATGGGATGAAATTAGACGGTTTTAAAATCCTCCTCATTCATAATATTTTCAAGCTTTTTCGATTTGTAACATAAATTTTCAGGTTAAGAAATGTTTATATTATGGATATAAATACAATTTTGTCTACGAAATTCGCAATTTTCATGAAAAAATATTTTTTTTCTTCCATAAGTTTCGTTTTCGTTCTGCCAGCACGAGCAATATCCCATCATTTTCTCATTATATATTTATATATATAAATACAATTTGAATTATTTTTATTTGTATGACAACATTGTATATATATTTTTGCTTTGTTTTGATGGAATCCCATCACAAGTATTTTTTTTTTTCTTTTTTCCGTCATAAGTAATCAAAATAGGTTTGGCGATGAATAAAAGAACGCCAAGAGCTAAATACTCTTATGAACTTGTATCGAGTGTAAAACCGTCGTTTCGCTTAAAGTTGAGCAGATGGGATGGAGTAATGGTTAGCATATAATTCTCGTAGTCCAAAGATTGTGGGTTCGAGACCCAGTGTTTTTTTTTTTTTTTTTTTTAAGATTTACTATAAATTCGATTTTTTAAATCTATTCTTTCCGGAAAATTAAGTTTTAATATTTTGGTAAATTAATTAATTTTTTTAATAATTTAGTTTCTGTTAAGATATTTTTTTAGATTGATTTTTCTTAATGAGATTAAGTTTTAATATTAAATGTCATTATTTTGATAATTAAAAAGAATGATAAATTTTAATGTAATAACATCGAATAAAATTACATTTTAAATATTTTTATGTCGTAATTTAATAATATAAAAATATCTAATTACTAGGGATAACTTATTACAGTATTCATTTTTATTAAATTAACCTTTTACTGTATGATTTTTTCTATTTTTATGATTTTTATTTATTTATTTATTTTTTAATCTATATATTCGTATCATAATGAGAAAAATAGGAAAAATAATCAAATTTAAAATTTTCAGCTAAAATTTGATATTTTATGGTGTGTTCTATATGTACACATTTAGGGTTTTAAAATATTGTATTGCTATATTTTGCTACAAAATAAACTTATTTCAGACTTTTTTTCTTTTCTTTTTTTTAATTAGTTTTTTAATTATTTTTTTTTACTTATTTATTTATTTATTATTATTATTATTACCAATTCTTTCCAAATAATTACGTGTTAATATTTTATTTATTTATTTATTTGTAATATATTATTATTAGTTAAGAAAATATTATACATTTCTAGATCGATTTTTCTCATTGAAATTAAGTTTTAATATTTAACATAATCTAAGGGCTATATTTTAATAATTAAAGATAAATCTAGATTTTAATTTAGTAATACCATCGAATAAAATTACGTTTAAAATATTTCCATGTCGTAATTAAAATATATATACATTAAAATATAAAAATATCAAACTAGTAGAAATAATTTACTACAGCGTTCATTTTTGTAAAATTAACCCTCCACTGCACGATTGTTTCTATTTTTATGGGTTTTTTTTTTATTATTATTATTATCTGTTTAATAAGGAAAATAGCAATCATAATTTATATTTATTTGCATTAATATAAATATTTTTTAGTATTCAGTAAAAAAAAAAAAAAAAAAAAAAAAAAAAAAAAAAATTAAATTTCCTATTATTCGATTTTTTTAAAGCCAAATTCACGGCACATAATAAAAATATTATTTTTTTACGTAAGTCTAGATATGGCACGTGGTGCAATCAAGGGTCAAGTATGAAGCTTCATACATCAAATACGCATATAAATAAAAAAAATAAATAAATAATGGAAGGTTGGAAACGTAAATAGTAAGTTAGAAATTAAAATTTAAAAAAATTGTTTTACATGGAGAACGAGGGATGTCAAAAGGGATTATAGGGGAAAATTTTGTGAAAAGCTATTTAGAAGATCGATTTTTTTCTTACTGCACGATACCGAATAGAGCAATAAAAAAGAAGTTGTAGTTAAAAAAAAATGACTGAATATAAGCTCTTTCCATTCGACAAAAGAATCTCCTTCATCAACCGCCATTGTGGAGCGGTCGCTTATAGTTGAAAATGTAATGTAAATGTTGAAAATCTAAAATTCTATTCTAAAAAACTGGAATATAAAATTTCATGCATGACTATCTGCAAATTTCATGCATTGAAGATGCGCAATGAGATCTTAAATTTGTGGCTTCTTGATATATATTTATTTATATAAATAGTTATTAATTTTTAGGCGTCCTAAACATAAATTATGCATGGAAACAAGTAATACATATTTGTTAAAAACACATTCTTACATATGTTTTTTTTTTTTTTTTTTTTTTTTTTTTTTTTCATTTTGTTTTCTAAGCATTTCAGAGCTATAGGAAAAAAATATATTTTTTAAAATTGAATGTCAAATGAAGTAAATGCTTATATTCTGTCTCAAATATGTATGTAGGAGCTCTCAAAATCACCCCCCCCCTCTCTCTCTGACACACACGCGCGCACCCAAAGGAAAAATGTATTAATATTTATGGCCGATAATTAACATAGTTTTAAAAATTGACACAAATCTCCTGAAAATAGGAAAAGATTTTTAATAAATACATTAAAATAGTACATAAATAAATATATTTTATCTAAGCACAAGGCATATTTAAAAAAATAATAAAATGTGTATAAATGTAGGATTAATTTTTATTACATTTTTTCTTTCAAAATTCACTGTAAAATTAAATGAGTGGAAACCAGATAAATTGTATTTAAACTGAAAGATATTTTTTAAGTGCTTTTGAGAAAAAAAGTAATTCCATTTGATTGTATATTTAGACGAAATTCAAATTATTTTTATTAAACAATTTCATGTAAGCAATCATATTTACAATCAATTTTTAAAGTTTTTTCAATAAAAATGCATCTTTCCACAGCTTCATAAGCACAAGCAATGTCATAAATTGCTTGCATAAGCAAAATTATATTCTGCTATTGCAAAAATTATTATTATTATTATTTTGTGTTTGTGTGAAACTGATACTAGTTGTCCAAACGTGTGTAATTTCGACAGGTAATTTTAATTACTTTTCTTTCTGTGAATTGTTCGTCTCTCAGTTTGGTATGCTTAAGACTGTTCTTAAATACAAACCGGCTATTTTCTGACATACTTTTACTTTTAAATTTATTTTTGTTCAGAAACGTATCTATGTTTCCCCCCTTTTTGGGTAAAAAAAAAAAAAAAAAAAAAAAAAAAGCTTTTTGGCAAATGCTGTCAAAAGTTGACGCATTCACCTGCTTTTCGGACGCGACACCGCAGAAAAGGAAAGCATTGTCTTCTGAAGCAAAGATCATTTATAATTCAAGATATAATTAGTTTATGAGAAAATAAAAAACTTTTAGATTGCAAATCATTTTAATAATAATGCCTGAAGTGTCCTGTTTTTATGAAAAATAGGTTTTTTGTTATTATTTTTTCCTAGGAATTTTGAGGGTAGTTCTCAAATTCAAACTGATTACTTTTTACCGTATTCACAAGTTTATTTTTATTAGCGAATGCTTACAAATGTACGTCTTTTTTTTTTCGATTGTAAGAAATCAAATAACCGTTTCTCGTTTTTCTATATAATTCATAAAAAATGGCAAAAAAAAAAAAAAAAAAAAAAATGCATATTTTGTCAATTTTTTTTAGGCACTAGTCGCAGTCAAGTTATGATTGAATATAATAGATGATAATAAAAGAGTAATATAGGTGTTAAAGTTTTCTCGGAAAATTGAAGGAATGGTGTCATTTAGATAATAACATCTGCAGATTTCATGCTTTCCGTATGAAAATGAGGTCGTGAATATGCCAAAAATATTTGCGTTGTTAAAAAAAAAAAATAATAAAAAAAATAAAAAATAAAAAAATAAAAATAAATAAATAAAAAAAAAGAGCGAGATTATTTTTAATACTATGTCTAAAGTCATAGGTTGGTAGTTTTCATATTTTGAACAATATATACAAAATCTACTCTAAATGTGAATATTCATAAAAATATATTACACTTTAGTTGAAAAGTGCTAAATTTGTAATTCTAAAAATTCGTTTTAAAAATCCCGAAGTTCGAGGAATATTTAAAAAATTATATATTAATTATTTATGCAATTATGAATTCCTTTTCTGTAAGATTACTCAATGATTCTATTTCTTTTAATAATTTTTTGTTTAATAGAAATTTTAGGAATGGCATCATATCGATATTAAATATCGATATTAAATTTTTGAATGCTTATAAAAAATATACAATGCATATAATTATAAAAAAATAATTATTTTTTATGCAATGGCTAATGGGATTAATGTTTATATTTTGTATTTTTCGGCCCAAATAAATAGATCAATCATAAACGTAAATGTTGAATTCACACACACTCAAAAGTTAACAGTTTATAGGAAGTTGTTAAATTCAAAATGTCTGGAAAATTAACAATATACTATACCCTCCCTCCCCCCATTTCCACAAGCGAAGAAATGTTATTGATTAAAAATTTGCTTAAGACCATGTATAGTTTTTATGCCTTTACAAATGTACTGTGACATAATACTAAAATGTATAATTTCAGTGATTAAATTCGATAAGTTAAGAGACTTCCTTTACTGTACTTTTATAAACAGTCTAATGAGAAAATCTGCAAGTAAATATTTATTGTTGTAGTCTAAATAACCAATTTAAATTAAATATTAAATGTATTTGAATAAAAGAATTTCACTTGGTACAACTTTTGTCATAATAAAGACAAAAACAGAAATGAATGCTTTATTTATAATATCGTTCTAATAAAAGAAGAATTATTTTGTTTATCTTTTTCGTCTCTTTTGAACGATCATTAAAATAATAATGTTAGCAATATCAAAAGTAACCAAAGGGCGAGGAAGCGCCAAGCATAAAAATCAGGGTTGCATGCGTTTTCTTCCATCCTCCACTTTTCTTCCACTGAGCATGCGTACTTGATCTCATGACGCTACTCTTACAAACAAGGTGCAGGTGCTCTAGCACTCTAGGCGATTGAAGGCCAGGTGATCACTGCTGAGTGAAGCGTCGACCTGGCCTTCAATCGCCGTCAGCGCCACCTATTGTTTGATATGCGAACTAAAATAAAAAAATACGGTAAAAAACTCCTGACATTGTACATAACCCTGCTGCAAAAATTCTTTAAATAGCTGTCACCGTTTGCAAGTTATTGAATTTTAAAATCCATCAGTCATTTTTGGGACACCCGGCATATATATGTATATATATATATTACCCGTGTACAAAAAAAAAAAAAAAAAAAAAAAAAAAACATATTTAACAAAACTAGTGGTTTGATTAACTGAAAAATGCAGAATACGAGGGCGAAAGCAAGGCCATATAAAATACAATATATGACTTATTATTGTCTCACTGACTTTCAGTTTTATTTGATGAGATTTCGAAAAACAATTTATTTCATGAAGTATAAAATTCATCTTAGAAGTGTCTATTGCAAAATACTCAAGAAATTATTGTTCAAAAGTAAAAATAATAAAGCTGCAATAAAAAGTAATTGGAATTTCTTCATTTAACGAATTTCAATTTGCTTGTTTTATTTCGAAATTTAAATTACGCTTCACACAAACTGAACAAATGAGCATTCGATATTTATTTACATCTTATGAATGATTTTTTTTCTGGTTTTATTTTCTTTCTTTTAGCTTTTGTAGGAGTAATTTTTATTTTTTCTTATATAATCTTTTTTATTTTTTTTTCTTCATTTAAGGCCTTTGTTATAAAGTTTAAGAAATGGAAATCTTAAGAGAATTCAGTACAGTTCTTTTGGCTGCATCAGAGAAATCCATGTGACTGAATAAGTGAGTGTAAGTTGATTTTGATTATTTGTTTTTTTTCTTATTTTTTTAAGGGTGTATTTCGATTCAAACTGCCTTTTTTCCGATTTATTTTTGAATTCATTTTTGCTCTCAAATACACCAAACTTTCAAAACCTCTTATTTGGAAAGTACACAAGGTGCCGAGATTGTCGATTCTTTGATAAATGCAGAAATTATTGCAAAAAAAAAGCAATCAAAAACGGCATTTTGAACCGATTTTTCCCTAGCGGAAGATCTGGGAACGAAAAAAAGGGTCATACTGATAAGGTGATGTTTATAACTCAAATTCTAATTAATTGAGCGTAAAAAGACATCACACGGCACCTCATACGTCCCTTCAAGACTCTCCTCAGTAAGTTTCATGTTTCTACGTTTAAAAAATGTGCCAGAAATTGTATCGGAAAATTTCGATCTGTTGAACATGGAAAAGCGTTTTTTCGAATACACCCTTAAGGGGTCTCAGGAGTTTTGCGTTTTACCTAAGATAGTACAATTTAGCAACATGTCATATTTAATTTTTTTTTTTCTCAGTTTATATGAAACATAAAAGCATGAAATTTTTTAATATAGACAAATTAATATCTCTTCTATTTAAAATAATTTTTTTAAATACTCTACATTAAAATTTCATTTTATTTTATTTTTATGTTTAATTTTGATAAAAAGTTAATATTGTTCTTTGAGTTCCGTCGGCACCACCTGTGGCCGAGAGGCTCTGACCTCTCAGCTGGTAGACGGCAGGTGCTGGGTTCGAACCCAATCGCGGCTGTCGGCCTAACCGTTCGGAGTTTCGTGGTTTTCTTCGAACCTTGGGTGAATACGGGTTAGGTTCCCTTAGAAAGACCCCCATGGAGGGCACCCACGCTGGGACTATATCCCTCGTGTAGATAACCGGCCAACAAAAAAAAAAAAAAAAAAAAAAAATTGACTGCGCGCAACATTTTTGAAAAACCGATAAAGCAATTTGCATGAAACTTGGTAAATATCTTCATTTTAAGTTAAAGAATAACTTCAAAATTAAGGCCACAAGTCAACAATATCTCCGTGCAGTACTACATTATTTAGTTTGTCATAGTAGTGTACTTTCATATTCTATATGAAAAAGTTTGGGGTACTATTGCTTAAATAAGATATTAAGTGCGGAAAATGGACAAAAACGTCATTTTGAATATACTTTGTGGCAACATAACAATGTAATGTAACAATGCCCCATGGAAATAAATACATTTTAATAAGCAGGTAGAGTTATACTAACAGTTTATTCCAAAAGAATTTTAGGATGTTGTTGCTTGCGAGAGATATAATGCTCTAAATATACCAGTATTTCACTTTTCACGAAAAATGGCATTCACAACCTTGAACTTTAACATTTTCTATAGGGAAGAGGAAATTTTTTTCAGAGCTTCAAAATTGCAGATTATTCATCAAATATGATCTACTTCAATATAAAAAAAATATCAAGGCAATTAAAAAATACAACTATCAAAACATCACTTTTTCGTCTGAATTTCAAAATAAGGGCTCTTAAACATTAAAAAAGTAAAGAAAAATTTCAATGTAAAATATAAAAAAATATTTTAAATAGAAGAGATATTAAGTTTGTATAAGCATATTAAACATTTTATGCATTTATGTTTATAGCGACTGGAAAAAAAGAAAAAAAAATGTGAGAAATTACTAAATTGTACCACGAATTAAAAAGTATGACTCCTGAGACCCTTTAACTCATTTATGCCTAACATTTCTTTTTAGGACGCTAAAAATTTTGATAAATTTGTATAATTTTCTTCTTTTTTAAAACATGGAAATTTTATGAAATAATTATCTATATCTGTTTTTATTTGTTGCCGAAAGATGACAATATAAGATCGATATTTATTTGCTTAGGGGAGTACATGACACAAAAGTTTTCAAATTTTCTAAATAAATAAATAAATAAATTATGGCATTAAAATATTTTATATTTCTTTCTGCTTAAAATGACGTTTAAATCATGCTTATATCTTAACTGGGACAGGAAATATTAATTTTTACGTTTTCGCTTATTTTCAAAATAAAACTTTCAGGCAATGGTTGTCATACCATTGCCTGTTGACTTCCTGTGAAAATGCGTTTATTTTATTTTATTATTAATTTTTTTTTTTCATGATGAGTGTTTTTATCCTTTCTCATATTTAAATTGTTATAACTCAAGAACCGTTAAAGGTAATTTGTTCAAACTTGGAACATGTCTTTTTCAATTGTATTACGTTTATTTTTTATCCAGAAAATTAATATATATATATATATATATATATACATATATATGATTTTTTTTTTAAGTTACATCATTTATTTTTTCAAATTTTTACTTTAAAGACTTTTAATTTTTATTCAAATTAATATTTGAAAAATTGCTGAATCGAAATTAAAGATAACCGAAATTATTTATTTAAATGCAAAAAAAAAAAAAAAAAAAAAAAAAAAAAAAAAAAGTTAAACTGTGCAAATAATATTTTGAGTTATAACGATTTTAAATAACCCCACTTTTGTAACAAATTTATTTATTTATTTTTTAATTATGAGAAGTTTTATCATGTGATTTTGTTTACAAATAATATGTTTAACCATCACAGAAAATTTGAAAATTTTAACTCAATAGATAAAAATTATTTTAAAACGTGCCCCGACCCCCCCCCCCCCCCCCCCCTTAAATGAAGAGTGTTTTCGATGTTTATAGATTTTTCATTTTTGAAGATGACAAAATGTAAAAAGTAAGTTTATTTGTGTTTCGAAATTTTTTTCGACTTTCAGTTTTCGACGGATTTACACGTTTTAGGGATAAGAGATTCCAAAGAATATATTTAAAAAAAAAAAATGTCTGTCTGTCCGTGTGTATGTGTGTGTGTCTGCATGTCACCATTGTACCATCAAAAAGTGTATGGAGATACTCATAGAATTGAACCAAATTGTGTGTGTATATTTTTGGTTGTGGCGAGCAGGCCCTACTTCAATTTTGAAATACTTCGCCGAAAGGGGGTGCTTTAATAACGATTATTGTGTCCTTTTCAATACTGTACCATCGGAAAGTGTGTGAAGTTATGGTCAGAAGTAATTGAATCAAAATTTTTGTGTAAGTATTTGGCTATGGCTAGTTGGTCCTCCTGAATCGAAAAAAATCCGCCGGAAGGGGGCGCTAAAATAGCGATTTTTGTACCATTTTCAATGGCAGAACTACTGTCCTGCTCGCTGGCTAATTGCAAACTGTTGCTGGTAACAGAATATGGGAAAACTATTGATTTTAATAAATATCATGATCCACATTAACGCGTTTTTACTCTAATTGACTGAAGCAGAAATTTAAGATGAAAATCAAAGTTAGTATAGTATTGAATTAATAATATTAAAATATTAACATGTGTAACTTCATTCGAAATATTAAAATGTACATATAAGAAGAAAGCTTTGGGATTGGCACATCCAACTAGTTTAGGGTTTCTTTCATCTGACGAAACCTAATCGTCTCTGTCCACTGTCTGTTTGCACACAAAAATTGTATAAATCAGGTATTTCAAAATTGGTATACTTAATCTGAATTTCTCAAGTCACACGAGAAATCAGAAAATGTTTAAAAAGTCTTGTCTTTTGAAAGAAAAGTCTTTTGAAAAATTTTGAAAAGTCTATTAATTTTAATTAATTAATTTTAATTAAAATTTTTTTTTCAATGTCACCCGTTTATTTTTATGATTTAAATTTTAAGGGGACAGTGGACTTATATTTGAGCAAAATCGTCACAGAAAATGTCTATTTCTCTGGTATAATAGTACCAAAGAAGTTTTTTCTTATTAAAATATCATTTATGAAGGTTTTAAGAAGCAAATAATAAAGGTAAGTGTATTTATATACTTTAAATCTGTTTTTCTCAAAACCAATTTTTCAGCGTTTTTAGATTTTTGAAATGCTTCTTGTGACGTAATTTTTTTATCAATATTTATGAAATTGATAAGGAAGTATTCTGATATTGTTTAGAAAGAAATTGTGTAAGACTTTTTAAAATTTGTCTTCATTAAGATAGTCAAATTTGATTTTTTGTTTATTAAAAGGCAAAATTTTGATAAAAATTGGTATGGAATTTAGAAAAAAAATCTGTAAAATTTTAACTATTCAAGAGATTAAAAAAAATCTTACACAAATTTGTTTATAATAGTTTTAAGTGATAAAAATGCAAAAGCAAGAAAATATCTCAAAAATTAAAACACGAGGAGTACAGTAGAATCCCGCTAATTCGAACCCCGTTAATCCGGATCGGTTTGGTCAATTTTTGGGTGCGTTCGTAATTATGTAAATACGTAGCACCTATTGTTGTCGTTCAGTCTGTCCGTCTGTCTGTCCGTCCGTCTGTCCGTCCGCATATAACAACGTAAAAACTACCCAATCGAATCGTTTGAAATTTAAAATATATAAATATTACATAATTTTGTCTAGTCATTTCAAATTTTATGAAAATCGGATGCATAGATCAGTTACAGGGACAATCAAAAGGATTCCGTTACATTACGATCAATGGGGAAAAAAGTTTCAAATGCATTTTAATCGTTTGAAATTTTAAATACATAATTATTACATAATTTTGTCGAGTTATTTCTAATTTTATCAAAATCGGATGGATAGTTCAATTACAGGGACAATCAAAATATTCCGTTACATTACGGTTAATGGGGAAAATGTTTCAAATGCATTTTAATGGTGTTACATTTATTCGAACGTAATAAAATTGATATGCATCTATAAAGTACATATTATAATATACATTTTGCATAATCTGTGGTGCAAAGAATATTTGTTATTGATTTACAAGGCCACACAAAAGTATTCCATTGCATAATGGTATAGGGAGAACATTGTTTGGTGCGCATTTTAATTGTAATTATTTACAATTTTATGAGATTGATATATGAGAGTGATATTTTTAAAACTTCGTTATCGTACGAACGCACCTCATTTGCTACGCTTCACGTGCAATTTCCAACTTGTTTTTTTTCAAGTTTGAGAAGCGATATGCTAATTTCCATAACATTAACTTGTTTCATCGTCGTATTCTGAATAAAAAAAAACTAAAAAAAAAAAATCTTTTCGGAAGAATACCTTAAACTTTCTTATTTAAACTCTTTGCTGTTATCTTTCAAAGGAAAAACAATGTATCACTAAGTTTGGCAATTCCAATTTTTCCAATTTTCTTTTTAAACGACTTAGAAATGTCATAAAAAATCACTGCACAATAAATTTTTACTTAGAGCATTGCAAGAAAGGAAGGTAAAATAGTCCCAATAAGACCCATAGTCTGATAAGGATCGCTTTCCGATCTTTGTCAGCCCATAGGTCTGTTTCCTTGTTATCGTGACAAAACGCTTCTGCAATATCACTTGCAGAAAATTATTTGTATGTACTTATGCTCAAGCGGATGCGTGAGCGTACGGCTTGCAAAAGTAGACAGGAAGAGAAAACAGGCAGAGCAGAAAATTATAAACTTTTTCTATTACAAAGTAAACATTTTTACTGTCTGTAAATATTCAATTGTTTAACATAAACATGCTTTTCTGTAAGTATGTTATATTCTATTTAATTTTTTTTCTAATTCTCCGGATAATCCGGATTGGGTCTGGTCCCAATTAATCCGAATTATCGGGGTTTTAGTGTATTTTAAAATTCCGTTTAAAAATTTTAATTTTTTTTTAATTTTTAATTTTAATTAGATTGAAATGTTTTTTGTAGGTGTTCTGTATGCTTTTGGTGAAATGTATGTATGCACAAAATTTCATATTGCTATGATGAAAAAAAAAAAAAAAAAATTTTAAGTCCACCGTCCCCTTAAAACAGAATCTTAATTTCAAGATTTTTCCTGTAGTCATCTTAGCTAGGTGCTAGGCTAGCTTCTTGCTATTAAACAGAAGGTGTTTAATTCGAACCCCGATCTTGAAACTTGAAATTTCGGTATTAAGATGGACTTATTAAGAAGAAATTTCGTATTTTTTGGCCAATTAAAGGGTTAATACTATTAGGGTTTTGTTCATATGATATTCATAATTTTTTTTTGGAATTCAATTTTCTTTTTTAATAACTTTTGCGATTTATTAATGATTCAGCATTTTAAATTGAATTTTAAGCAATTTTTTTCGCTTTTTGAAATTTAAAAGTTTTATTTATATTTACGCATTTTTTTTACTTTTTTTTTATTTAGGATTTTCAAAAAAATTAGAATTTTGGATTTTATTTAAATCGTTTGTTTTGAAATTTTTTAATTTGATTAAAATAAATAACTTGTTTTTATAATTATTTTTAAATTAAATTTATTGGTGCTACCATCTATGTCAGAATTTAATAATTATAAATTAACAATTTGGATTTATTAATTAAAGGATAATTTGTTTTGAAAGAAAAATTAAACGAAACGTTCTATGCGATTTGCGATCACACTTACCCCCTTGCTATGTATTTCGGAACGTACAAAATAGAGGGCGCTAAGCACGAATGGCTACATATTTTTATTAGCCATTCAGGGAACAGTAGTTTATGTAAAAGCATTTTCAAGATGATTATGCAATAAACTGTACTCCCTATAGTTCTATAAATTTCAGATACTATATTCAAGCGTAAATCAAGAACATTTAAGATAATCAACTGGAAGATAAGGGGTTTAAGTCTGAACTGCAATTTTATTAAAGAATGTTTGTTTCATTATTTAAAAAAAAATAACTTTTATTATTTTTTCTTTCTTCTTTCTCTACAAGAAGAAAGAATTGGATTCGTAAAAATATTCGAATTCTAGTTTTTGACGGATTTAAACATTTTACGGGCCAGAGAACTCCCAACATATGTTACAAAATGTCTGTTTGTGAATCTGTCTGTCACTGTGTATGTGACAAAACTTTTTTGGGTGCTCTATCTCATAAACTAATACACGGAATTTTACAAAACCTTAGATCGAGTTAGGACTTGTTATAAACTAGAGCTGATTAGTAGGGCTGGGCGATATACCGTAATATCGTTATATATCGATATTTCTTTAAGACCGCGGTAACGATATTGAGATTTCAATCCTTCCGATATATCGTTTCAAACGGTATTTCATCCTACTTTCGGAATTACGGAGTTACGGAATTTCGAATCTATACCTCTGTCGGCGCAAAAGTTGTTTACTTTTGCAAATGTTCGCGCTGTAATCGGCACTTGCGTGATACATCCGGTTTTGACCCGGTGTCGCGCACACACCGGAATATGGGCGAACCGTCTACTTTTTGCGCTGGTGTCGCGCACTACCGGAATATGGGCGAACCGTCTACTTTTTGCGCTGGTGTCGCGCACATATACCGGAATATGGGCGAACAGTCTACTATTCTGATGTACCGCTTTATTTATCGGAGTTCGTTCGAGAATCGAAGTTGAAACACTCGTTCGAGGATCGGCCATTTCCGATACAATCACTTGTTGACTCCATATTGGTGGCTGACTGTTGTTTTCCTGTGAGCTTGTGTACAGTTATTGCTGCCGGAATGCAGAATTGATTGACATATTTTCAAGAATGTGAGCACAATTAATCGATATTTCTTGTATGTTTGTTTTTCATTTATTAATAGCATTAATAAATAATTATATTAAATCACATATTATATCACATATTATTTTACATTTTTTATTAATAACATTAATAATTTACATGTATGGTAATTCTATTATGTCATTTATTTTAAGCAGAAATTTTACTTAAAGCGGAAGTTTTTTCTTTTTTTCATTGTGATTCACCTTAGTCATAGCTGCCAACATCTTCCGCTTTTTTGGCCCGGAAAAATTTTACAGAAAATTTTACCTTTTCAAATCGCTGAAATCTGCCGATTAAATAAGGCAAAACATTCTGTAAAATTTTTCTGGGGCAAAAAATCAGAAGAGTTGGCAGCTATGCCTTAGTTTTAGAGTTTATTGGATACTAATATTTTTACCCGTTTTGCGTACGGGTTTTTGAAAAAATCCCCCCCCCCAAAAAAGAAAAAAAAAAAAATTGAAAATCTTACTCAAATTAGGAAGGAAAATACTTTTCATTTTGAAAGATCGCTAAAACTCTATGGATGGTGTCTTTCTGCTTAGCAAAACATATTACCCATCCACAGCAGATGACAATATGATTCTTGTATAAACATTCAAGTTTCGATTTCGCTGAGTTCGATAAACAAAAACAAACGATGGATAGTTTCCTACGTTTTCTTTGAGGTTCTTCTGTACTGGACACTTGTAAAAGATGCTCAAATTTTGTAATAACTTATTATAATTTAATAAAAATTTGTCACACAGCCTAATTTACTATTATTGCAAAGTGCTGAAAATTTGAAAAAAATCGGTAAATTAACTTAGGAGTTATGAATTTTTTTCCCTTTTAATGGTAAAGAATAAAAGGTTTTGTTTTTCTTCCTCTCCCCCCCTTTTCGTTTGTATGTGCCGTTGAATGTGTTTTTCGCGCACTTAAACAACTGAAACTAGTTGATACTTTCACAAAACCCTTTTTATAAGTAAAAAAAAAAAAAAAAAAATCGAACAGTTTATCTCTCATAAAAGAATGAGGATAGTTTTGATTTTGAATATCATGGCTCCTTTTTATTTCAAGAGTTGACTAATGCAAAAACATCCGCTCACTGTCAATCTTATTTTTTTTATACCTCGTTTGCATTTCCATATTTTTGTTTATTTATTTATTTTTTGTTTTTGCATTGCACATCTGAGGTTGATCTCTTTCAACAAAAGCCGTTTTTTAATATTTGTTATCAAGTTTTTTTTTTTCTTTACTGGAATACTTTCATTTTTGAAACTGGTTTCGAAAGTAAAAGCATCCTAGAAAAAAAAATCTGTTAACAAAATCGAAAAAGTAAAAGATCATTATAGAGATAAATTCAGCATTATTATTAAAAGAAGGAAAAAAAAAAAGGTAGTTAGCAAAACGTCCTGATTTGGGACTTTGTACTCTATTAAAGAAATTTCGTGTTTTCTTAAAATTATTTGATTATTCTAATGCTTTCAGTTGTATTCTGACTAATAATAGAATTATTTATTATAACAACGAAAAGAAGGTGTTCCTTGCTGCCCAAAATTGCAAAAATGCATTTTTTTTTTTTTTTTTTTTTTTTGTATTGTAATAAAAAAATTCTAAGTTTATAGGTAATTAAAGTATTTTCTTTCAATATATCTAATGTCTATTTGTTGTCTTATATATATTTTCTTGTTTCATTTTAATGATTTATAATGTTTAACTTTCTAAGAGTTTTCAATAACACATATTTTAGATCAGATTTGCAGGTAAAAGGTTTGCATATTTTGAATCAATACATAAAAATTAAAATTTATGTTCCTTGGAATATGTTAAGATATTGATATTTTTGTTTTTTCTTGATAATTAACATACACACACACACACATATATATACTATTATGTGTTTGTAGTATTTTATACAGAGGACAGTTACATTTATGACCCTATAATGGAGTGACATATGAATTGAAATATGTCGATATATCGAAAGTTATCGATATTTGGTCAGCGATATATCACGATATTAAAATTCTGATATCGCCCAGCCCTACTGATTAGTTATTGGTGTATATCATCCAACAGATGAATCTGCTATATTGATTTTTTCACGATTTCCGCAATAGCTATATCTCAAGAACTATAGACGAATTTTTATAGAATTTCAGATTCTGTTAGTCTTTAATATAATATGGGTCTGATTACTTTTTGGTGTAATTCACCCAACTTATGGTGCTGCCATTATTTATAATTACTGCACAAGCTCTATCTCAGAAACTAATGCACGAATTTTCACAAACTTCAGATTTAGTTAGTTCCTGATATAAATTAGTATTCTTTCATTTTTGGAGTCAATCGCTCAACAGATGACATATTTATCCAGATATTTGTACGCTTTCTCTAACGATTCTATTTTAAGAAGTAACGCAGGGATTTTCATCAATTTTCAGATTCAGTTAGAACGTAACATAAATTGTTGCTGATTAGATTTTGGTGTACATAATCTAAGTGGTTTGTGGATAAATAGGGACTACAGCCTGGTCGCTAAAGATTTCAAACTACTCCACCCCCCTCCTCAAACTTCAAACTTCACGTCTAAGCAGTGACGTTGCTGTGCTTTATATTTTCTGTAAGTGTCAACATGCATGAGATAGAACAAAGTTTTGGGATTGCCACATTCTACTTGTTTTAAATAAACTGAAAATTCAAATTTGACAACTTACAACAGTATATTGTTCATCGTTTCCTTGATAGTTTTTACTTGACAGCATTTCGTATACTTCAACAAATATTTTGCGTTTCACAATCATTTCATCATATAAGAAAATCACTTAAAAAAAAAAAAACTTATTTTTTTTTTTTTACGATGTGCTATAGGTGAACGGCGATTTCCGTTAGTACTGCATTCAATTAAAAGCTACATGCAATTCATTTTAAAAATCTTTTTGTTCTCAAACGCATCAAAGTGACAAATTCTCTTATTCAGAGACTACATAATGTGTCGCGAATGTCGATTTTTTGATAAAGGCAGAAAATATTAGAAAAAAATGCTGTCAAAGTTGACATTTTGAACCAAATTTTCTGAAGCGGGAGACCTGGAAACGAAAAGAACCGTCATACTGAGAAAGTAATTGTTTATAAATAAAATTCTAATTAATCAAGGGGAAAATGAAATCACACGTCCTCTTATACACCTTTTCAAAAATCGCATCAGCAAGTTTCGTGTCTTTGCTTTTAAAAATGAGTCTGAAAATGCATTAGAAAAGTTAGTATTAGCTATTGAAGATGGGAAAATATTTTTTCGAATACACCTTCAAATCAAGTAATTTAAGATAATCATCTGGCAAGATAAGAGGTTTAAGTCTGAACTGCAATTTTATTAAAGAATGTTTGCTTTTTATTTAGATTTTTTTAAAGCAATTCATTATTATTATTTTTATATAAACTGAAAGTTCAAATTTGACAACTTACAACAACAGTACATTGTCCCTTGTTTCCTCGACTCTTTTTACTTGATAGCATTTCGTATACTTTAAACAAATATTTTGTGTTTCACAATCATCATAAGAAAATCACTTTAAAAAATATTTTACACTTACTTTTTTTTTCACGATCTGCTATAGGTGAAAAGCGACTTCCGTTTCAATTGAAAACTGACAAGTCATTTCCAGAGAAACAAATCCTTTCAAGATTCGCTGAACAGTTCGTGAATGAAATATCACTCATTGTTTGTGCTTGGATTTTAGGATGTAATGCTGAAGAATTAGAAGTTAGGTCTATAATTTGTAATCATTGACATTTTAAAATCATATGATTATAATAGACTTCGTCATTCTTAATTATACATTTCGTTATAGATGTAAGTACAGTTTTCCTTCTTTTCGTAAAATTATTATAGTTTTAAGGGAACATAATATCTTTGATACCATCACTTCAATTTTAAATAATACTGTAATATATGGCAGTAGCGTAGCTATGTTTTTTGGCGCCCGGGACCAGCAAGAAATTTTGCGCCCCCACCCCAATATAGATATATAACAATTTCTCTCAATTTGGCGCCCCTGGGCCTCGGCGCCCGGGGCAGACGTCCCTCTTGCCCCCCCCTTAGCTACGCCACTGTGTGGCGGCATAGTACTTAGTACTAAAAATTGAATTAAATGTTTTTTTAATCTTGTAAAACAGCTTACTTTTCTAAAATTATTATTATTTTTTTTATTTTTCAAAAAATCCTTACTATTTTTACAAATATGTATATCCTTGCCTCGATTTTTTCCCTGGTTCATTAGAATATATGACCTGAATTATTAGAACATGGGGTCTGAGAAAGAGCCTGATTAAAAGGTTTGAAAGTACTAAGATGTTTTTAAATAAAATTAACTATTAACATCTATAGTTGATTAATTTAATCGCCTTTTAAGTACACCTGAACATTTTGAAGTTCATATTGTATATTTTGTGTGCATGGACATTTAGATGTATGGGATTTTTAATTAAATATGTTTTCTTCATTGTATATCGAAAATAAAGGAAAATCAACAAATTCCCAATTTAAATATTTAAAAAAAACTTATCTATAAATTTGAATGTTAAATACATATGCACAAAATTATTAAATACACCATGGAGAACAAATTAAAAAAAATTAAACCTCTATTTAAATTAGAAAAAAACCTTTGTATTTATCGAACAAACAAGTTATAAAAACATGAATAACATGGAGAAACATTAGCTTAACCCATTCATGCCCAGCATCTTTTGCATAAATTTTATTTGGTTGGCACCACTATTTTTAGAAGATTTAAGTTTAGTTCATTAATCACGAAAATGCATCATTTAAATAAAATAATTATTCCTTTTCTTTTTTACCGGTGTCAAAAACAGTGCTGAATGCACCTTTTGAAGCGTCCCTAAAAAGGGACGCTAGGCACTAATGGGTTAAAGTTTTCATTTGTATGAGTCATTGTGCTGGAACTATAAACAGAATTTACAATATCTCTTGATATAATTGCCGTTTAGGCAAAAATGATGTATCAAAATATTCAGAATTATAGAAGCTTTCAGTTAATATACAGGGTGGTCATAAAATATAAAAAAAAAAAAAAAAAATGGTCAAAATCATCACCATGCAATCCTGTGATGGCACCCATGTGGAAAATGTGTAATCAAAATAAAAGTTTTAGTTTCTCCGATCTGTATTATAATACGAGATTAGTGTACTGACTCTGTGTCATATGCAAATTTCTTCTTTGCGCCCCAATCGAGTTTTTTCTATGGGGGGGGGGGGGGGAGGATTCCCAGAACGGTTTTTTGTGCGTGCGTAACATGTTCGTTTCTTGCGATACACGTATGGTTCCAACGCACTGTAGGGTTTTCGCATGCGCTGAGCATTTTGCGACGAAAAAACATGGGTGTTGCCATTGGAAATTTTCGAGTTTCTGTAACTATAACCGTAAACGTGAGAGCCATTTTGTTGCTGTTCACAGAATCTCGAGCTCATACCTCTGAATAACTATATCTGAAATTTCACCTCGATCGGTTGAGCGGACTGGCCGCTAGAGCTCCATATATCGGCAAAGTTTTTTTATGACCCCCCTGTATATATATATATATATATATATATATATATATATATATATATATATATATATATATATATATATATAAGAAAAACGATATTTTGACCAATTTCAAGGTAATGTGTCTCCTTAATTCAGACTCGATGGCATGATAAAAACCGAGATTCGGGTTTGAGAAAACTGATTAATATGCTGTCAAAAATTACTCAGAAACATTTCCGAAAATCTGCTACCGCAAAAGAAACTTTGCTTTTATAAATGCTTCTTTGAATCTCGAAAGTAACTTGATTTCTGAGATTTCTAAAGAACGCTTTTCGAAAACCTTGGTTTCTTTAAAACATGGTTACCTCAGAAGGGATTATTAACCGTTTGGAAAATGGTTGTTTCTGTCCAGTGGGGCCAACTTATATGGGTCCGCGGGGCCCAAGCCCACAAAATAATTTTGAATCATAGCGTACCCAATTTTCATTCTTCTAGTTATTTCATTGTTATTTTATTATTCATTTTTAGGTGCGTTCGTAATTATGTAAATACCTAGCACATATTGTTGTCGCTCAGTCCGTCCGTCCGCATATAACAACGCAAAAAGTACCCAACCGAATCGTTTGAAATTTAAAATACATAATTATTACATAATTTTGACGAGTCATTTCAAATTTTATGAAAATTGGATGGATAGATCAATTACAGGGACAATTAAAAGGATTCCGTTACATTACGGTCAATGGGGAAAAAGTTTCAAATGCATTTTAATCGTTTGAAATTTAAAACGTATATTTATTACATAATTTTGTCGAGTCATTTCAAATTTTATGAAAATCGTATCGATAGATCAATTACAGGGACAATCAAAAGTATTCCGTTACATTACGGTTAATGGGGAAAAAAGTTTCAAATGCATTTTAATGGTGTTACACTCATTTGAATATAACAGAAGTGACATGAATCTATGAAATATGCACTAAAAAATACATTTTGTACAACCTGTGATGCAAAGAATATTTATTATTAAATTACAGGGCCACACAAATTTATTCCACTAAATAATGTTATACGGGGAAACATTGTTTGGGGCGTGTTTTAATTATATTAAACTACTTCACATTTTATGAATAAGATATACGTTAATGAAGTATAATAAAAATTACTCCTTGCATATTTACAGGAACACAAAGATTTCGACCACTATACTGTATCCGAAGTACGCTCTACTATTTCAGCAAGATCTGAATATTTTAAAACTTCGTTATCAACGAACGCACCTCATTTGCTACGCTTTACGTGCAATTTCCAACTTGTTTCTCCTTAGAATAAAATTTCTTTTGCCAGTGACTCTATGTGTTTTAATTTTCAGACTAACATATATAAGTCTCAAATGACTGAAATGTTTTGCTCCCATGTTTAACCTTGTTCTAATTCAATTTGTAGTCATGTTCATGATATCATGACTTTAAATAAATATAAGTGGCTGTATAAGGAAAAAAGCATGATAGAAATATAATTTAATAAAATTGAAACTTATTAAAACATGATAGCTTGACTTAAAATTCTCATCTTTCGCCATCTGTCCACCCTTCAAAGAAAAACAAACTGGCCGCACAATTTTAGAAAAATATTTTTGACACCCCCTCTCCAATATTTTTGAGCCCACCCAATATTTTTGAGCCAACTCATTATTTTTCAAAAGTTGGCGTCACTGTTTCTGTCGGTCGAGAATAGAGATACTTGAAGCACCTCTGAAGCCATGTGATACCTGGATTTTATTCGTTTTCTGATTGGTCTATGTTTAATGCCCAGAAATGGAATACCTTTGTTGCCACGATGACAAAAAAAGTATAAAAAACTACAAAATAATAATAATAATAATAATAATAATAAGAATAATAATAATAATAATAATAACTGAAAAACAAATTGAGGTACAGCTTTCTAACAAATTGCATTTAAAAGTAAGTTTACGTCTGAACTTCAATTTTGTTAAAGAATGTTTGCTTTTATTCAAATTTCTTTAAAGAATTTATTATTTTTGAAAATAAACTGTAAATTCAAATTTGACAGCTTACTACAGTATATCGTCCATCGGTTTTTCGACGCTTTTTACTTGTTGTTTTACACTGTTGCTCAAAAATTGGCGTGAGTGGTAAGCCAACTGACAGAAAATCGGGACTATTATAAAATGGTAACTTCATTGCTTGTAAATTGTATTAATAAATTATTTTTACTTTATTACTATAGCTCTTTAAGAATTATTTCAAATTATATTTTCTTCCATAGGTCAAGTAAAAAATATCAAACAACTATATTGCCATATTATTTTTGACGTTTGTTTTACTTTTCAAGATGCATCTTTTAATAATTAATTTAGTATACTTAAAACCTTTAATTTTTTTATTATTTATTTATTTAGTATTAGTCGTTGATTTTTTTTAATTTCTGAGGTATTAAATATTATATAACTGTATATACATTACTTTTATCATTTTAAAAAACATACAGTTATTCTCAGAGCTGTTAAACTTGCGAACATGACGAGTTTTAATGCACAATTTCTATTAGCCGAGGTACTAGCGGTCCAATTTAGTTCGGTTAATCGACGTTACACATACTTTTTTTTGTGTGTGTGTTAGAGATGGAAAATATGGTTATTTTTGGTTAACAGTTTACATCATTCCACAGTAGCACTAGTAACAGGTTCCAACATCCTGTTATTTTTGTAACAGGATACAATAAACAATTTATAAACAATTGCTAAATATGCTCCCAAACGGACAACACATGGGATATGGGCCCCCAAGGTGGTGCCCTCCGTGGAGGGAGGGGGGGGGTCTTTCTAAGGGAACCCAACCCGTATTTACGCAAGGAAATCCAAAGTTCGAAGAAAACCACGGAAAACTCCGAATGATTGGGCTGACGACCGCGATTGGGTTTTGTTCTAATCCAGCGCCTGCCGTCTACCAGTTTTGAGGGCAGAATCTCTCAGCCACTGGTGGGGCAACAACATTTAAGAAAATATCTATAGGCACATATATTTTTGAATATAAAATAATGTATCCAATAGGAAATACGATAAGCAGGAAAATTAGAAAGTACAAGAAAACATATTAAGAAAACTTTCTTTAACATACAGAGAAAAACGAATTTTTCAAAAATCCATTTTCCGTATACCGCGTTTTCTCAATCAGCACTGTTGATGTTTTAAAATCTGAGATGAAATGCATTACTGAATTTTCGTACAGCAAGTCAATGCGTGCTGCCACTACTAGAGCGGCTGCAAAACATAAAACAAATATTAACTGATAGGACAAAGAAACTTGTGAGATAGGACAGATGGTAGAGAATGAAATTTTTTCCAGACTCAGTTTTTTTTACTAGTTTCTTAATAGCAGATATGTATAGTATGCCAGATCGATTGTACACTATTATGAAAGCAAAAGAGGGTGCTACAAAAAATTAACTACTGTTTACTTCATATTAATAAGGTAATATTGTTGCGCAAAATAAAATATTCTAATACTTTGAACTCATCTAAATTTTATCCTACTATTTTTTATGTCTTTCAGAAAGCTGTAAACCTAATATATTGTACTGTATTTTATATTTTGTAAATATTAAAATCTTATCTAACCATTCCAGATTCAATTTATAAGAAATTTAATTGCATTTACTTAGTATAAAAATGATTAAATTGAAAATAATTTTTTAATAATTGTTCTCAATTATTTTAATATTTGGAATATGAGTTGTATTAAAATGGTTCCAAAGTTCACTAGCTCATACTTTTTTATATGGATCCATACATAAATAAAAAATAAGACTTATTTCCACAAAATTTTCACCCCCCCCCCCCTAAAAAAGTGACATTTTTGGAGTGCCGACAGAAGTGAAAACTTGGACAATTACGTTTTTATTTTTTGAATTGTCAGGACATATTTTTTTGTAATCGTCAGGAAACATTTTATTGTGCAGGAAATACTTTTAAATAATGTGTTTTTTTTTATTCATTATTATAAAGTACTACTACAAAAATTGCATTACAATTTTCATTTAATGCGCAATTGTGCATGAAAAATAATGCATATTGTTTTACATAAAAAAATTGCAATAAAAAAAGACTGAATAATATTTATATGGCGCAGATGTCATACACACATCACGTTGGCACAATTTTTTTCTGATACCGATTTGGCAAAAAACCTCGAAGAAGTTTAAGAAATTTAAATTTCAACCCATTATGGGTCCGTAACGTGACCCAGAATAACGGGAGAAAATTTTTTATGCTAGATTTGTAATGTATGAAGCATAAGCTTTCGATAGACATATTACATCAAAAAATGAGAAACAACCCCCCCCCCCCCAGCCCCCCAGTCCCCCCCAGAAGAGCCCTTTAGAAATCAAATCCACAAATCTCAAATTCAGTCTTTCTGATATTTAATAAAAAAGAGACGAAATCATTTTTTATTTATCCTCTTTCTTCAACAACCGCGAATGAAAACCAAACAGGAAACGAAACTTTAAATCAAAAGTCGTTAACGATAACATTATCCTCAGACAAAACGTTTGAAAATAAACAACAGTTACGAAGCGATAAAATGTTCTTTTGTAATGTAAAAAACTATATTTTTTCAAAAACGGTTGGAAAATCTAACAGAAAAGAACTACATAACTAAACTGAATTGAAAAACTGGTGAAAAATCTAACAGTTATTGAATTAGCGAATATTAAAGAGTTATTTCTTCTGTGGTTGCATAGGCGTAAACCAGCTTTTTGAACGGGTGGGTGCCCAGAATTTTTAACCTGAACTTGCTGGATACAAACAATATCTTATTTTATATAGTAAAACCTTCTAAAACGGAAGCCTATAAAAGTTTTAAATTCCGTTTTAGACAGTTTTTTATCTTAGAGTGTATATTTGTGAGATTTTTTTAAATAAGGGTTTTTAAGGGTGTTTTAATAAGGGGGGGGGGAGGCAAATTTTTTAAATAATTGTGAATGGGTCTGCGCAAGCAGGGGGGGGGGCTGTCCGGGCTGTACTTGCTGGATTCAAACAATATCTTATTTTATATAGTAAAACCTTCTAAAACGGAAGCCTATAAAACAGTTTTAAATTCCGTTTTAGACAGGTTTTTATCTTAGAGTGTATAATTGTGAGTTTTTTTTTAATAAGGGTTTTTAAGGGTGTTTTAATAAGGGGGGGGACGCAAATTTTTTAAATAATTGTGAATGGGTCTGCGCAAGCAGGGGGGGGGGCTGTCCGGGCTGTACTTGCTGGATACATACAATATCTTATTTTATATAGTAAAACCTTCTAATACGGAAGCTTTTAAAACAGTTTTAAATTCCGTTTTAAACAGGTTTTTTATCTTAGAGTGTATAATTGTGAGATTTTTTTAATAAGGGTTTTTAAGGATGTTTTAATAAGGGGGTGGGGACGCAAATTTTTTAAATAATTGTGAATGGGTCTGCGCAAGCAGGATGGGAGGGGGCGCTGTCCGGGCACCCAGCCCGGACATTCAACATTATTCGGCAAGCGTCTCAAAAGAAACGATTAAGGACGTTTTTAATGAATATTATTATTATTTTAGAAGTACAAAAAATGAAATCTTGATTAAAACAAGTGAAGGAAGATGCTGTCATTAAGAACCATGCGTTATTTATTTAACACGGACTTTTCAGTAACATATTAATGCAATATTAGGTTCTAGCGTAGTAACACTGTTATTTATCCTAATACGATAAATAATGCCCATCCCTAATACTTAGATGTAAAATGGTATAAATTATTATCCGTTAGATCCTGTATAAATCGCTCTGCAAATGGCACTGTTATAATGTATTTTTCGTACTCTTGAAATCTATATGGTGAGTAATTGCAAAAAATTTATATGAGTAGTATGAGTTTTAACGTTGCTCATTTTTGTATTCCATTATATTCTGTAAGTAATGTTTATTGATTTTTTTTTTTTTTTTTTTTTTTTTTTTAAAGGCAATTAATTTTTGGTTTTAATTTCTCAAAAGGAGAGTGGACGCTATTATCCTATGCATACCGTTTTCAATGAGTATTACAGCTGTATTTTAACTTTAATTCTGTAAAAGTGCAGAATAAAATACCATATATATATATTCTGAAAAACTCATTACTGGGTTTTTTTAGTCAAATTTGACTTATTTTTATGAAAATATTAGATGAAAGCAATACAATATATTGATTAACGTAGAAAATATTTTAAGTATGAGTATTTTCTTATAAATTTTCAGATATTTTTCTGATCAACTAAAAATTTCAGTCTTTAGTGCCCTATGATGTGCTATCAGAATAGGAGAAAGTGTGTGATGATGGTGACCCAGGTACCAAGCAGACAAAGTGTTTATTTAGTGCTGTAAGTTATTACTATTCATGTATGTATTCACTGGTATTCATTGTGATTGATGAAATAAAAAAAAAATAGCATCACACACCTAAGAGAGTTGGTTATGACTAAAGATGAAGATAGGGCCATTATTGAATTCGGGAGGCCCGGAGTGCAAAACAACCGCGAAGCAATGAGATGTCCCCCGAGAAGATTTTGCGTTCCTCTCCCCCGGAGCTCTATAATGTTCCTCTTCCAGATAAACAGAAATCCCCTATCGGAAAAAGTGTCTGAATTGGCATTTAGTGTGGGGCAAATGTCTCAAAAGAAACGATTGAGGACATTTTTAATGAATATTATTCTTACTTTAGAGGCACAAAATTGAAATACTGATTAAGGCAAGTGAAGGAAGTCGTCGTCTTTTAAAACCATGCGTTATTTATTTAACAGGGACTTTTCGGTAACATATTAATGCAATATTAGGTTCCAGCGTAGTAACACTGTTATTTATCCTAATACGATAAATAATGCCCATCCCTAGTGTGTGTATGTGTGTTACTAAACGGTGAAGCTTAATTACAGTATTTTGTAAGTGTTTCATAATTTATGCTTCATGTGCGATTTTTAGTTCTTTTTCAGCTCACAGGCTATCAAATCCTGAGAGCTTATGTGCCCGCCCGTATGTACATGTGTACGTTCGTAACGCGATAATTCATGATAAAAATATCCGATTCATTTGAAATTTTGGATATAGGTTTATTATGATAAGGCACTTCCCTGATTAGTTTTGAGAGTTCATTCGATAAGTATAAGAAGGGGAGCGGGGATTAATGCCCCTCCCCATAATTTATATAAATGGGTTTTTCATACAGAATTATCAGTTTTCGCTCAAATCTTAGGAATAGGAATAGGAACATTCTGATGGGGCACCCCGTCAATAATATTTGATGTTCATTAGATAAGTATTAAGAAGGGGAATGGGGGCTAATGCCACTTCCCTTAATTTATGTAAATGGGTTTTTCATGCAGAATTATCAGTTTTCGCTCAAATCTTAGGTATAGGAACATTCTGATGGGTTACCCCGTGAATAATATTTGATGTTCATTAGATAAGTATTAAGAAGGGGGATGGGGGCCAATGCCACTTCCCTTAATTTATGTAAATGGGTTTTTCATACAGAATTATCAGTTTTCGCTCAAATCTTAGGTATAGGAACATTCTGATGGGTTACCCCGTGAATAATATTTGATGTTCATTAGATAAGTATTAAGAAGGGGAATGGGGGCTAATGCCACTTCCCTTAATTTATGTAAATGGGTTTTTCATGCAGAATTATCAGATTTCATTCAAGTTTTAGATATAGGATCATTCTGATGAGGTACCTCCGAGATTAGTATTGGGTGTTCATTGCATAAGTATTAAGAAGGGGAATGGGGGGCTATTTCCTTCCTTAATTTGTTTTTCGAAGTGCATTATTATGTAACGCTGTAATATACAATTAGTGTGCATAGCCTGTGAGCTAGCTCTATGGAATCAGTTTAACTGGACAATATTCTTTTTATTTATTTCAGTGACAATAGTGTGATATTCAAACAAGAATTCAATGGATAAAAGACGATGACCATCACATACCAGAAGAATGTGTCCAATACGAGTTTCATGGGATTCGCCAAGCTGCTGGTCAAGTGGCGAGGCAGCATTTACAAGCTTATTTTCAAAGAAATGATGATGTACGCGGGTGCTTACGCCATCATCAGTATATGTTACAGAAAATATATGAACGAAGCACAGAGGAAGTGAGTAAACATTTTATGTATACAGTCAACTCTGGGGCCATACTACAGCTACATCCGTAAATGATGTCAGGCTTGAAAAGCGGGAGAGGGGGGTTCATCAATTCTGACAGTTTGTGACAAGAGGGTGGAAGGGGGTAAGAAAAAATGTGGCATCGCATATTTTAGTTAAAGTAAAAGCATTAAAAATCAGTAAATTAAATTTTGAAGTTAGTTTGAAAATAAAGTATTTTGTGTTCATAAAGTAAAGATAAAATTTTAAGTCAAATACTAATTAAAATTTCATTTCATAATCTAAAATACTATTCTTTTCAATTGCTTTTTTATATTAATATTTTATTACTTTTGTCCATTTACATACAAAATGAGTGCACGAATCATTTTTGTTGTTATAGTCACCCATATCATTAAAACACAAATGATTCGTGTACTCATTTTGTATGAAATAAGACTAATAGACAGTAGTAATAAAATATTAATATGAAAATTGAAAACAGTAGTATTTTAAATATGAAACGGAATTTTAATTAGTATTTCACTTAAAAATTTATTTTACTTCATGAACACAAAATACAGTCGAGTCTCTATATAACGAAATCCATCGTTCCGGTAAAAAATTCGTTATATAGAGAAATTCGATGTATAGAGAATGATGTTAAAAGTCGTATTTAATGTGTAAAATTTTAACAAATATTATTTTGGATCTTTTGAATTAATAATTTGAAATGTTTAAAAGTAAATATCAACCTAACATTTTATTTCTTAATTATTTAAGCTGTTTCAAAAAAGAGAACGGACATTTATTTGAAAGCTTAATGGAAATCAAAAAAGGAAGACTTGCATTAATTTCAGACGAAGAAATCTATAATTTTTTGTTATTTTGATTTTAAAATTGTTACGCTCTCAAAAAAAAAAAAAAAAAAAAAAAAAAAAAAAAAAAAAAAAAAAAAAGGCTTAAATTTTAGCAAGGAATGAAAAATTGTAGTTAACATTTTCCTCCATTTGAAGGCCTCTCTTATGTGCCTCTCATTGATTCCTCTCTTACATGTGTATCAGTCCAATTGACACTGTTTTGAGAAGGATGTAAAAAGGTGTGTGGGAGGTGGGATGAATTCGTTGGATTTAAAGAACAAGGAGAGAAGTAATATAAAAAATACTCAGCACTGTCGATAAATCAAAAATAGGTGATGGAAAATTGATTCCATATGATTTCGAAGTTTTTTAAAACTGAATAAATTAAGACCAATTTATGAAAAAATTCGTTGTATGGAGATAGATATTTCGCTATATAGAGACTGCTTTTAATGTAATGATGCTAAAAGGGGACTGTTCCTGCTAAAAATTCGTTATATAGGGAAATTCGATGTATGGAGTTTCGTTATAGAGAGACTCGACTGTACTTTATTTTCAAAAATAATTTCAAAATTTATTTTTCTGATTTCTAATGCTTTTACTTTAACTAAAATGTATGACGTCACATTGTTTCTTACCCCCTCCCACTCCTTGTCACAAACTGTCACAATTTCATGAATCCCCCTCATCCCCCTTCAAGCGTGACATCCTTTATGGATGTCCCCTATGATGTTGGAATGTAAACAATGAATACTGTCATTAATAGTTAATCTCATAAAGTTAAATTTGGTACACATTTTTTTTTTCAGTAGTCAATTTTAAAATGAATAAATATTTAAATATAAATTGGTTGTAAACATTTAAATTTTTTTGAGTAATAAAATTTCATCTGTGTGCAGAAAGTAATGAATGTTCATAGACTGGAGGAAAAAGTTATTGACAATAAACTAAAACTAAAACTAAAACTGACACTATCACTTTGTTGTGTAAATGTTTGGAATTTTTATTGCATATAATTAAAACAATTATCCTTGTTATTAAATATCACCAACGAGTAAGTTTATTCCCCATTGTTTGCCTAAGAGGATAGCTCAGACAAGGAAACCAGGTCCGTAGAGTATAGTGTCCCTCCCGGTCGCCTTTATTAAGGTCTTAAAAAAAAAAATACAGAATTCAGCCAAAGTTGAAACCGCCAGAATCACGACAGTGGGCGGTATTAACACAAAAGCTCGTAAGAGGGCCGCACTTGCCAGGTGCAAAAGAACCTAACGCGACAGAGGGCAGGTAGGATAAAATAGGAACAAACAGGAGTCACATAACAACAGAAAATAACAAAATCGGAAACTTCCCGCCGGGGAACAGATCCCCTATTCGACAATGGGAGGATGTATGTGTGACAAAAGTAGAACTGAGAAGGAACAGCCGAAACTGTTGCATGCCCAGGCTGCGTTGTTAGAATTGAGATTTGGAATAGGCGGTTATGGATGTGTTTTAGTTTGTATAGTAGGAGGGTGCATGTAAGTATATTATGGAGCCAGCCTTCTGGTGGAATTGCCGGGCGTTTTAAGTGCCAGCGCTTCGCAACAGCACAATGGAAATAGGCATATTTTTTTTAGTTTTTTAGTCAGGCCACAAAAAATGAACTGTATACAAAGGTATGATCTATAATCCACAAAAAATGTGTAATCCGTCAAACCTACAGTCCCTAAGTGCGTGAATTTCACAGAGTTGACTATATTTCTCAATTTCAGGCTGTTCTTAAATCCAAAAAGGGCAACTTTATGATGTAAGTTTTAATTCAATTAAATTTAATTAATTTTTAATCAATTTTTATTCAAAAATGCATGAAATTAGCAGGTTCAGAAACTATCTAATCGCACTCATTTTTCTGTTTTCTTTTTGCAAACACAATAGTTTTTTCAGAAAATAATGTCAAATTGGGCGTTTTGAACTGACTTTCCGCACGAAAGCAGAAAAAAACTGTCAAACTGCTGTGAAAAACGTGCTTGTCACGTGATTGAAAAAGCTTATAACTTACTGGGTAATTTATTGATCAAAAGGTGAAAAACTCGATTCTAAATCGTTTCCTAAGTCAGGCATTCCAATTTCACCTCTTTCTTTTAAAAAATGATTTTGTAAATGTGCCAAAACGTTTTGCGTTTGTTGTACAGAGCAGTTGAAAACAGCCCTAACTATTTAGTAAAAATAAGTAAATAAATAGATAAATAAAATAAATAAAGCTTTCCCTTTTTACGCGATGAAAAATCTGTTTATTTATTTGAATAACATTTCTGTTATTTTCAAAACAGATGACTCATAAAACTTGTAAATGTACATTCTAATTTGACAAAATATTTCAAAATTTTTGCTATTATTTATTTATTTATTTATCTTTATCAAGTAATTATATTGATGCAGAATGGAAGTAAAAATTCCCTGTTTTCAATTTATATATGCATATATAGTATTTATGTGTAATAGTTGCGTTGCGAATAATTTTGAATTCTATATATACAGGGTTATTCATAAAAGATGGGCAGAACTTTAAGGGGTTATAGTACACTTAAAGACAAATAATATTAAATAGGAGACTAAGGGTCCCAGACGTATTCCCAAGGAGATAGGGGGCATTAAAGTTTAGGGACCGAAATTTCAAATGAGTATAAAAAATGGAAAAATTGGTCGATTCGTTTGCGGTTTTTGCAAAAAATTTTCTTTATGCCAGTATTTTCTTGAAATAAAATTTTAAAGTTCAATTTCAAAAAATGCCGATAGAGGGCGCTTTAGACTTGGGAGTAACAAACAACTATTTTTTAACGTTATTTTTTGTATTTCTTTAAATGATTTCGAAAGCTTAGACTTAAACTTAAATTTTGATCTAAAAATCTGAGTCCTAACGAGTAGTTAAGTAGCGTAAACTGAAATTTGAAATTTGAAACCCTTCTCCCCCCAGAACAAAAATCAGTTATTCCCGATCTTTGTGTCGTAGATTAGGCTCTAACTACTGCCGCGTTTTGCTAAAATTATTCTTTATGTCAGTATTTTCTTGAAAATAAATTTTAAAGAAAATTTTCAAAAAATTCCGATAGAGGGCGCTTTAGACTTTGGAGTAACGAACCACTATTTTATACCGTTATTTTTTGTGTCTCATTAAATGCTTTCTAAAGCTTAGACTTAAATTTTCAGCTCAAAATCTGAATCGCTGAGCGTGGTTCAGTAGCGAGGGGAGGGGGTTCAAATTTCAACTTCTGAACATAGTTCAGTTTGCACTACTTAACCATGCCCAACGATTCTGTGCTGTGATACGAGGCAAAAATACAACTTTCGTCAAGGACTGCATAGTCGGAATTCACTCATAAAGGCACTGGCACAGTTGGAAACGTCGCTCATGCAAACGTTAAAGCTCCATTCCTGACGCTAGTCACCGGGTGAAGAAGGAGACAGAAAATATGCAAATGTCAAATGGGGAAGAAGAAGAACACGTATGCAAAATTTCGACACGATTCAGGCATAAAAACCACTGAACGGTGAGTCAAGTGTAAGTCGCTGTAGTAATGAATCGGAAGATGGTGCCCTTCACGAATAAGGAAAAGGCTGAGATGCATTTAATTTACGGAGCGGCAGATGGAAATGGTGCAGAGGCACAACGAATGTACGGAGAGCGATTTCCCAACAGGCGGTTGCCTAACCGCAAAACTTTCGAGCGCTTGCACAGACAGTTGTGTGAGACGGGATCATTTCTCGCTTCCCGGTCGAATGCAGGTCGTGCAAAAAAGGACGAATCAGTAGTTGTTGCAGAAGCCATTCTGGATGTAGTAGCGGCGCAGCCAAGTACAAGTACACGAACAGTGGCTAGGCAGGTGGATACCTCACAGTCCATGACTTGGAGGGTACTGAAGGATGAACATTTGCTCCCGTTTCATGTGCAACGAGTCCAGAAACTGTCTCCAGGGGATTATCCAAATCGTATTGAATTCGCCCGCTGGTTTCTGCAGCAGAACGCGCTAAATCCACATTTTGGACGAACTGTGCTTTTCACCGATGAATGTACCTTCACACGTGAAGGTACATTTAACACACACAATGCACATGTATGGGCGGATGTCAATCCACATGCTACGTATCCACATGCTCATCAGAGACGCTTTTCCATCAATGTTTGGGCAGGAATCCTCGGAGACCACCTAATCGGACCGTACCTTCTTCCTGAACGCCTCAACGGTAAAACATACCTCACATTTCTGCAACATGTGCTGCCAGACCTGTTAAACGTTGTTCCTCCACGCATCCGGCGGGTCATGTGGTTCCAGCACGATGGAGCGCCAGCCCATTACGTACGAGACGTCCGCAACTATCTGGACATCACATTTCCGAACAGATGGATTGGTCGAGGTGGTCCTGTTGCTTGGCCTGCTCGCTCGCCAGATCTTTCACCCCTCGATTTCTTTTTTTGGGGACAATTGAAGGCTCTTATGTATGAGACACCCATTGAATCCCCCGAGGAACTGGTCGCCAGACTTTCCGCCGCTGTAGGGGAAGTGCTCGAAAAGCCTGATTTTTTCGCGAATGTTCGCCGTTCCATTCTTCGCCGTTGTTCTGCGTACATAACCTCTGGTGGTCACAATTTTGAACATTTATTGTAATTACATGTTAATAAATATGCTTTGGTAACATAATCCTAATTTGTGTCTTTTTACCTCGTATCACAGCACACAATGTGTGGACATGGTAAACTGAACTGTGCTCAGGAGTAGAAATTTCAAACCCCTCTCCCCAGAAACTTAACCACGTCTAACGATTCAGATTTTGGGCTGAAAATTTAAGTCTAAGCTTTAGAAAGCATTTAATGAGACACAAAAAATAACGGTATAAAATAGTTGTTCGTTACTCCAAAGTCTAAAGCGCCCTCTATCGGAATTTTTTGAAAATTTTCTTTAAAATTTATTTTCAAGGAAATACTGACATAAAGAATAATTTTAGCAAAACGCGGCAGTAGTTAGAGCCTAATCTACGACACAAAGATCGGGAATAACTGATTTTTGTTCTGGGGGGAGAAGGGTTTCAAATTTCAAATTTCAGTTTACGCTACTTAACTACTCGTTAGGACTCAGATTTTTAGATCAAAATTTAAGTTTAAGTCTAAGCTTTCGAAATCATTTAAAGAAATACAAAAAATAACTTTAAAAAATAGTTGTTTGTTACTCCAAAGTCTAAAGCGTCCCCTATCGGCATTTTTTGAAATTGAACTTTAAAATTTTATTTCAAGAAAATACTGGCATAAAGAAAATTTTTTGCAAAAACCGCAAACGAATCGACCAATTTTTCCATTTTTTATAATCATTTGAAATTTCGGACCCTAAACTTTAATGCCCCCTATCTCCTTGGGAATACGTCTGGGACCCTTAGTCTCCTATTTAATATTATTTGTTTTTAAGTTCTGCCCATCTTTTATTTATCACCCTGTATAGTACGAAACAAAAACAACAACAACAATAAAAAAGGTGAAATTTTTTTTTTTTATCGAAAAATCGAGATTTTTATATAAATGTCACAGTTACCACTTTGTCTTAGATATTGATATATAGTACATAAATTAATTTTATGATATAGTGCAGTAATTTTAGGTAGATTTCGTAAGAAATACTACCTATTGCAATCGCACCAGTTTATATATATATCTATCTATCTATCTATCTATCTATATATATATATATCTCACTTTTTTATGGACACGATAACTTCTATAATTTTTCACCAATCTCCACCAAACTTGTACATAAAATCAAAGGGGATAAAATCTTGGCTAAGTTCGTTAATGGGCAAAATCGGACCAAGGGGGTCGGAATAGGGGGCGTTTTTGTGAAAACCGAAAAAACGCCATAACTTCTTAATTAAAGTAGATATCGAATCGATTTAAAGTTTATATTACTTCTTAAAAATGGGCCAAAAGTATATGCATGACAGATTTTTGATAAATTTAGAAGTGGGCTCAAGGGGCGGAAAAAACAGGGATTTTGAGAGAAAAAAATTCATAACTTCGTCAATTTTCAAGATATCAAGTCCAACTAAATTTTTTGTAAATGTTCTTAAAATTATCTAAAACTTTTGTATTTACAAGTTTTTGATAGGAACAACTTTTACTGGCGAAAAAAATTAAAAACGAAAAGAAAAAGGGCGCTGAAAAAAGAGAAAAATCCACAACTCCGTCATTTTTTAAGATATCAAATCTGATTAAATTTATTTTACATCTTCTCAAAAATATCTACAACTTTTATATTGACAAGTTTTTCATAGAATCAATTCGTATAGCAAAAAGAAATTAAACAAAAATAGGAGTTGGAGAAAAAACCTCAAATCCAAACTGCTTATATTCTGACTCATTTTTAAATTCATTTTTGATTTTAAACGCATCCAAATGGTAGATCCTCTTATTTAGAAACTGTATAAAGTGACGCATTGGTCAATTTTCTGTTAAAGACAGAATATATTTCAAAAAAGGCTACCAAAAAGGGTATTTTGAACAGAATTTCCGAAAGTCATCCGGACTGAAAATTGAAGGAAGTGTTCAAATAAGAAATTGCGTTTGTTTCTGACTCGTTTTTAAATCCATTTTTGCTCTCAAATGCATCCAATTTACAGATCCTCTTATTTAGGAACTATATAATGTGATGCATTGATCGGTTTTTTGATAAAGACAGAATATATTTTTAAAAAGGCTACCAAAAAGGGTATTTTGAACAGAATTTCCCGAAGTCTTCGTGATTTGAAAATTTAAGGAAGTTTTCACATAGCAAATTGCGTTTTTTATGACTCGTTTTAAAATCCATTTTCGCTCTCAAACGCATCCAATTTACAGATCCTCTTATTTAGGAACTATATACTGTGACGCATTGGCCAGTTTTTTGATAAAGATAGAATATATTTTTTAAAATGCTGTCAAAGTGAGTATTTCGCACAAAATTTTCCGAGCAATCATGAATAAAGAATTAAGTATGTATTCAAACAACAAATAGGTTATTTTATGACTCATTTTTAAATTCAATTTTTTTCTCAAATGCATTCAACTGACAGTTTTTTGTTATTTAGGAGCTGTATAATGTACTGTTTTGGTCGATTTTTTTAATAAATTCAGAATCTATTTCAAAATATGTTGTCAAAACGGGCATTTGAGCTGAATTTTTCTTAAGATGATTCTGATAAAACCAGTTTTTGAAGAAAAATGAAATTAAAAAATTTTCATAAACGGCCAATTGAAGTTATTAAACTGGGTTTATCTCTAATCATATATTTTTTTTTTTGTTGAATTGAGCACTCTTCGAAATCTACCTCCGCCTATAGGCCCAGCCGACAGGGATTTTATTTATTAAAGCTATGACTTTTTTTTTTATAAAGATATTGTTCCAAGCAGAATGTTGCAAAAATAGAAACCAGAAACAGACTAATTTTTATAAACAAATTCTGTATTAGGTTTATGAGGAAGAAGGAACCTGAAAATAATTTGGGATCAGGGATACTTCCAAAAACAAATGAACCGTTAAACATGAAGAATTAAAATTTTTGCTTAAAACATGAAGAATAGTAGCTTTGAACCTAAAATAATGCCAATATATATTTTTTAATTGTTCTTTTGTCATACGTAAAACTGCAACTAGCATATAATTTCTGGGTTTTTTTTACGACTTCAACGCTGATAACCCGAAACTTCTACTTAACCTCTTGGGGATAAGCAATCCGTATATGAGCCTCAAAAAAAAAAAAAAAAAAAAAAAAAAAAAAAAAAAAAAAAAAAATGCTCAGAATTTTTGTTTGTCTCCACCTGTAAAATTTGCCTTATTTAATCGGAGCATTTTCTCGATTTAACAAGGCATAAATATCTCTTTTTAAAAAACGGTGATAAAACATACCTCTCTCAAGTAATATAAATTGATTATTCAAATGTTTATATAAAAGGTGAAGTTCTTAAAATCTTGTGAGTTAAAAATTAATTTATATCTCAATATAATTATGGAAAAAAGTTTATGTCCCTAGTATCAATTTTTTTTATTATTATTATTTTCGTATAAAAATGAACAAGTATAAAGTCATTAATATTCAAATATATAGGTTATTATTATTATTGTTATTATTTGACAAATATTCAGACAGTTTTTTGACCTGGACAACTTGACTAATACGATCCTTCTCGAATCGTGGATTGGATATAATCGGGTTAACCCAACACGATCCAGAACTCTACTACAGAGGTAGATGGTCAGTGTTTTCAAATAGCTTTTACTTCAATAGGAATCAAATAGAAATCAGGCTCTAATAGCGAGTACAATTTAAAAGAAAAAACCATAATGGAAAAATCTTATTCTTTGATCAGCCGCCATGAAATGAGTCACGATTAAATGTATGGCCAATGAGAATGCTTTTTTTTTTTTTTTTCCTATTTATAAAGAAATCTATTTGCATTTTTGAATCTTTCTCACAATACATTTGACAAAACTCTGTGATGAACAAATTAATAGACAACAATAGGCTATATTCTTTCGACATTATTCAGGTTCTGGCCGGAAATTATTTGTTATTTCGAGTGAGTAGCATTTATTTTATGACCACGCTTCTAAATTCGTAACGAAGAATCTTTAAAAAAAAGTATTTTTTTTATCAGCGTGTTTATAAAAGGTGGCAACAGCGATGAAATGATAAAAAATGACGTGATTGTAATATTGAGACCGCAACTATCTGCTAAAATTCTCTGATAAAAGATACATAAGTAGCGTAGGATGTGTCAGTTCTCAAATCTGACATTTGTAAATAATAGAGAATATATATATATATACACTTTGTTTATTCGTAGAAAGTTAATAAACATCCCTTCCTGTTTTTTTTTTTCTTGAGAATTTCCAGTTTTATTTATTTATTTTTAAATCAAAAAATGGTGGGCTAAATTATTAGAGTCACCTTCAATAACTGAAGAATGCACAGAATCTATGTATATTTAGAGAAATGTTCGACGAACTCATCTGGAACTTTATAGTCCGGAAACCGGTAATATCAAAATACCAATGTTCACAGAATTAAAAAAAACATATACAATCGACTCTCGTTAATTCGAAATCGGATAATTCGAATCTTCGCTTAATTCGAACTAAACAGGAAGTCCCGAAATTTTCAATGGCAGAATAACGTTAAACTTTTTCATTAATTCGAACTCATTTTCTCTCGACTTCGTTTAATTCGAACTAACGAGAATTCCAATTTTTCATTTTTTGCTTCTTTCTCACGGATTTCAGACCATTTGAATAACTTTCTTTCTTTGATTTGTGCGAAAATTGTTCCGAACGAGTATACATATAAGCCCGTGCATTTGATTTCCACTTTCTAAGTGCCCCGTCTGTCCATCAGTGACGCTTCAAAATTTTCTCCCATTTGCTTGTTTCTAATATTTTAATTAGTTTATGTATTTATGCATTCTAATTTAATATTAAGTCATATTCTGATGATACTAGACATAATAAATTTAAAAAAAACACTATAATATTAATTCCTTTGTAATAATACCATATTAAGCATGTTTTCATTTTATATTTTCCATAATTCGAACTTCGGATAATTCGAACATTTCTTGTGGTTCCGATGAGTTCGAATTAACGAGAGTCGACTGTATGTAAATTGATAATAAAAAGTTTCCAATAAAAATGTTTCCGAATTCACGTGTGACCTACTAACCATGGCCAAAAACACACATATAGAATTTGGTTGAATTCCAATGTTAGGGACTGTGCAAATATAACGTTATCAACTTTTTGGTAGTTTTCGACCCCCCCCCCCCCGGTAATGATATCGTTATCAAAGTGTAAACGTTTTTTGATTTTATTACTTTAATTTGGAATGATATACAAAACTGGTTACATTTTTTTTTCGGATGCTTTTATGTTTCAAATGAAGGGAAGTCAACAAAATACAGTCGGCTCTCGTTAATTCGAATTCGTCGGGACCACAAGAAATGTTCGAATTATGGAAAGTATGAAATGAAAACATGCTTAATATGGTGCTATTACAAAAAAGAATTAATGTTACAGTGTTTTTTGAAGTTATTTCGTCTGTTATCATTAGAAAATGACTTAATATTAAATTAGAATGTATAAATACATAAACTAATTAGAAGATTAAAAACAAGCACAATGGAAGAAAAATTTAAAGCGTCACTGATGGACAGGCGGGACACTAATAAAGTGAATATCAAACGCATTGGATTATATGTATATTATATTATTATTATATATTACATTATTATTATATTGGATTATATGTTTGGAACAATTTTCATAAAAATCAAAGAAAGAAAGTCATTCAAATGATCAGAAATCCATGAGAAAGAAAAGAAAAAAGAAAAATCGTATTTCTAGTTAGTTCGAATTAAACGAAGTCAAGAGAAAATGAGTTCGAATTAATAAAAAATTTTAACGTTATTCTACCATTGAAAATTTCGGGACTTCATGTTTAGTTCGAATTAAGCGAAGATTTGAATTATCCTATTTCGAATTAAGGAGAGTCGACTGTATCACTTTATATTAAGTAACACTTAAAATGAATAGTTATTGCTTAAAAGTATTTTATGATAGATTATTACATAATGCATTCAACAGTAATAAAGCATTGTTGCACTCGCCCTGAATGGAGGGGAGAACGAGGCAGATAAAAATTCTTATCAACAAAACAAGTCCATATATTATTTCTCTTCTTTTTTCATTAGTAAACACAGTATTTATTTCAAATATGCTTCACGTATAGTTTCTCGATCCGTGATTACATGTGCATACACATGTAGAGAAGAATGAAAATCTCAAACGATGGGTATTCCATGTTTTATAATTAAATGATTTTAATAATTCAATAATTTTAATAATAACTTTGCGTTTACATAAAAATTAATAGCAGATTTAAACAAGTAAGAAAAATCATGCATTAAGCGTAGATTATGAACCACTTTACGACATTTCTTGAAATCTTTAACAAAACTTCGTTATTTAGAGAAATAAGGTTCAGTCAAACCTCGTTAAACGAGGACACGCTTAACGTGATTTACTTTTAACATGAACTGTTTTCACAGTCCCCTATAAAAACGAATGCAAAGATGTGATATTGATAACATGAATTACTGTTAACATGAACCAAATTTTTGTTCCACTTGAGGTTCACGTTAACGAGATTTGACTGTATTACTTACTGTCTATAGCAAAATATGTATTCAAATATTTTTGAACAGCCCTGTATTTGATTCGTCGGTTGATATATATACTATATAATGGGGAAATTTAGTTTGGGAAGACAACGCATAACAAGTTGAAATTTTTCTTTCAGCAATTTATACTACCAGAATGAAACATGCTTGATTATTTTTGTTCAGCCCTGTATTGTACCTTGTACCTATATTACACGACAGTATTTTGCTAAAATTTAGATCAAACAAAAAAACTCTTAAAACCATTTCATTTCTTTCATCATTCCTTTGCGGGATCCTGTGTATCATTTTATCCATAATCTACAAACATTTCTTAGTAAAGCAGTTTAACGTAAAAAGAAAAAAAAAACATAATTTATTTAAAAACTACCTTTAAGTAAATTACGCTCATATTTAGTAACCTTTAGGAGCTCTTTTGTGTAACCCTGTATATCAACTATAGTATTTATACACACCATATAATATGTATACATTTAGTGATACTTAAAAGCGCATATCATAATTAAAAATGCATTTCATCCATCCATCAGCCTTCATCGATAATATGTAGTATTTCCGATAGATTATACTATTTTAAATCTTTTGTGTGTTCCTGTAATTGCTATGCTCTTCATATTATGCGTGAAATATTAAGCCTCATTGGCGTATATCAATTTTATCGTTCAACATAATTAAAATACATTGCAAACAATGCCCCCATTTATTATTGTATAATGGAATTCTTTTGCGTGATCCTGTAAATGAATAGTAACTATTATTTTCTCTGCATACTTTATAGAATGCATATTTTAGTGTACTTCGCAAATGTTTATAAATTTGAATATATTTGACAGGGTGTTTTAAAATTTATTTGAAACATTTTTTCCCACAGGCAATGTTACGGAAAACTCTTGACTATCTTTGTAAATAAATTAATCTTTGTAGGAACTTCATTTTCAATAGGGTTTGTCCCAGGGTAAACGTCAATAACATCCAAAAATTTCATGGCAATCTGAATATATTTACGGGAGTTAGAGCGCGTGCAGACGGACAGACAAACCGAAAGCATGAACATTTTTCAACTATGTTAGAAATTTCATAAAATGTGAAATAGTTTAATGTAATTAGAACACAGCCCAAACAATGATTTTCCCTATACCATTGTGCAATGGAATACTTTTGCGTAGCCCTGTAAATTAATAAAAACTATTCTTTACATCATAGATTGTACAAAATGCACATTTTAGTATATACTTTATAGAGGATTATCAGTTTTATTACGTTCAAAAGAGTGTAACATCATTAAAATGCTCTTGAAACTATTTTTTTCCATTGGGAGCAATGTAACGGAATATTTTTGATCGTCCCTGACATTCAATTATTGCACCCCATTTCACAAAATCTGAAAGGACTCGACAAAGTTATGCAACAATTATATGAGGACCCCAGAAGGCAAGGGGTATAAGTGACAAAATCAAAAAAATTGAGTTAAGTGCACAGAGTATCTGGAAATATGCTTTTTTCATTTCAGGTAAAGAAATATAGGTCACTTTCTGATTATTTGGGGAGTTATAGAGATAAACCACTTTTTTCGAAAAACAAGCAATATTGATTAATTATGCATTTAAAGAAAATTGTACTCTATTTTTTTAACAGTTATTGAAAGGAGAGTTCAAAGATTAGAATGCAACAAGCAGATGTTTCCTATTTCAATTTAGTCAATTGTTATTGATGTTCCAATTTAACATCAATTATCTTTAAACTCAATTTACTCCAAATCGACATTTTGTCACTTGTACCCCTTGGCTTCTGGGCTCCTCATATACTTTAAATTTCAAACGATACAGGTGGGTAGTTTTTGCTCATATGCGACAGACGGATTACACGACTTTAGATGCTACGTATTTAAATAATTACGAACGCACCTAAAAAGTGATAGTTATCAATTAATTTGAATTAAAAATGATAATTCCCGAAATGAAAGGATAAATTGGATTTCATTAATGAAAGAATGACAAACAATACTATTTAAACACAGAGTAGCTAATTGTTTTTAACCACAAGAAAAAACACTAAAAGTCATTTTTGATAAATTCATCCTTAATTTTTTTTTTTATGATATGTGTTTTGTAAGCAAAGGGTTTAAGAACATTACAAAATCGTATTTCACCTTCATATGTTTGCATTTAATGGATAATTTTACAAATTTTCAAGGTTTGGGAGGTTAGACTCATCAATTACAATTAGACACTTATAAATTATGAGGAAATTTTACCGACATTTTCTAAGAAAACTATATTTTCTTATAATAACCAAATTTTTATTTAAATAAAAAGAAAATAACTATTCACATTTTATCGTCAAACTTCCGCATAATTTATTAAGACTCTAATCATAGTTAATGATAATTTGATATAAACGACGATTAACCTGTTACGTAAGCAATTATATTATGTAATCCTCCTTGAAAAAAGTTTTGATTTAATAAATGATATTAAAATATTTTAACAATTGTTTGCGATGATAAATGTGCTTGATTTGCGAAAAAGAAACAACCCTGTTAAATTTTAAGGCTGCTTATTACTCATTTTCCGAATTACCCTCGGTAATGTTAAGTCTATGGGCGTTTGATGCATTCTTATATTCAAAATGTCTCCTCGGGAAATTAATATTTTTAATTTCTTTTTTCAATGTTCTCTGATTTAAGCATGCATGTCTATTTCTTCTTTGCTTTCAAAATACAGTGAAACCTCCAAATAAGGGACACCTCTATTTAAAGGACAAAACTTCCAGTCCCAGTCCCTTGGTATAAGACGTATAATGTACAGCTCATATTCAAAATATTAGAATAATTACCTTTTTTTTTTAATTGAAAATATCGTTTGGTAATTTAATGTCTTTTAATGAAAATATGCAAACGATATTTTTATTAAGAACTTATTGTTGATTAAACTTACTTGTTATCTTAAATTTAATATCATTTTTGAAAAGATTAATTGCAAAAAAAATTATTTTGAAAAGTCAAAATATTAGATTATTTATTCAAGTGGTTCAAAATATTAGAATATTTCCCATTAATTCTCCTTTAATTATTACCAATTCTTAACTGGTGACATCATTGATTAAATTCAGACTATTTTATTTAAAATCAGTATTCTTTTTTGCAGTTTGTTTCTTTTTCGTCTTAAAATGGGCCGTGTGAGTGATATTCCTGAATCTACTAAACTTCGTATGGTTGATTTGTATCGGCACGGTAAAAATCAATGTTTTATAGCGAATTATTTACATTGTTCGCAATCGAGCGTTAGTAAAATACTAACACAATATTCAAAAATTGGAAAATTTCAAAATAATCGCCGAAATGGTGGCCGAAAACCAAAAACATCTGCTAGAGATGACAGGAAACTGAAGCATATAGTTAAGAAAAACCGTTTTAAAAGTGTGCGATTCTTGCACCGAAAATGGAAAGAAGAAGCAGTTGAAGTTTCTACATCGACAACATTAAGACGTCTCCATAAATTTAAATTTGAATCTCGTGTACCGAAAACAAAACCTCTCATGACTGCAAGACAAAAGCGTATAAGATTGAATTGGTGTAAATCAAGACGTTTATGGAGCAATGAAGATTGGAAAAATATATTATTTAGTGATGAAAGTATGTTTTGTGTTTCATATGGTAATCAAGGTATTCGAGTTTGGAGAATGAAGCAAGAAGCATTTGATAAAGAATGCCTTAAACGTTCCGTAAAATTTGCTGCTAGTGTCATGGTTTGGGGTTGTATGAGTGCAGAAGGACCTGGAAAGTTATGCATCGTCCACGAAAATGTTAACTCTCTGATATATCAAGAAATTTTAGAATATTACATGATTCCATCATCAGAAGATTTATTTGAAGATGATTTCATCTTTCAACAAGATTTAGCGTCCCCGCATACCTCGGTGTCAACTAAGAATTGGTTCCGCCAACGCAACATTAAGGTACTTCCTTGGCCACCAAATTCACCAGATCTTAATCCCATCGAAAACTTATGGTGTATAATGAAGAAAAAACTTCAAGAAAATCCTCCTTCAAGTAAAACTGAGTTAGTGGCACGTATAAAGTCTATTTGGGCTAATATTGATAGAAATGTTTGTAAACACCTTGTATATAGTATGCAAGATCGATTGTACGCTGTTATGAAAGCTAAAGGGGATGCTACAAAATATTAACTACCATTTACTTCATATTCATAAGGTAATAATTGTTGCGTAAAATAAAATATTCTAATATTTTGAACCAATCTAAATTTTATTCTAATATTCTGGTGTGTTTAAGGAAGCTGTATACCTAATTTATTGTGCTGTATTTTATATTTTATAAATGTTAAAATCTTATCTAAACATTCCAGATTTAATTTATAAGAAATTTAATTGCATTTACTTAGTATAAAAAATATATAAATGACAAATATTTTTTTCTTATTACTTTTTCTCAATTATTCTAATATTTTGAATATGAGCTGTATTTATCGCTGAATGAGGGACACTCGATTTAAGGGACAGTTGAAAATGAGATGAAAATGGACTGCTTTCTGCATTTCAGATATTGAACGAGTCTGTGATGAAAATGAAAATACAGATTTTTGTGAATTTATCAAACAGGCAGAAAGTGGATACAGAAGCACACGAAATAATTGACGAGCATTTATTTACCCACAATTCTGATTTAACATCAGTGCATTTATCCCCATTGAAAGTAATGCTGGAAATTTTGAGGATGATTCTGAAAGTGGAAAATAAAAAAAAATTATTTAATAAAGAACTTTACCGATGCTTTAAGGCTGTTCTCAAATCCAAAAGAGCAACTTTTGTGATATAAGTTTTAATTTATTTTTATTCGGAAATGTTGTTGATCAGAGCAGTTGAGAGATTTATTGCCATAAAATACGCAAAGCAGTTGAATACTTTTTCTGTAAATACTGATGATAATGAAGAACTAAAATTTATAAGTATGGTAAACGAACACTTGAAAGGTTTGTAATGAAAAATTGAAATTTTCTAAACTTTTACTTTTGATTGATTATTTCAAGTGAAATCTTGTTAAATGTTTTAATACTTTTTGCATGTACAGAATTCGCATATAAAATGAAAATCAATAATTCTACAAATATTGTAATGATTTATTAATCAATTGAAAATTTTAATTTATTAATTCTCCATTCATTTGTGTCTGATTAACGTAATTTATACATTTCAGGTACTCCCCTGTAATGATTTGTTATTTGTATACTCTTCTGAACGATTAATTGAAAATAGCAGTCAAAACTCTAAATAAGGGACACCTCTATTTAAGGGACAAAAGTTCCGGTCCCATGGGTGTCCCTTATCTGGAGGTGTCACTGTATTTCTAAAAGTTAAGCTTAATTTTATATGAAGTGTTAAAATTTACTCCCACTTTGTCAGTTTTTAAAATACAAAAAAATTAAATTATTTAAAGATTTCAGAAATATTTTGAGAACTAAGAAAAAAGGACATCCTTTAAACACTTCGTGACGGGAGCTTTTTAAAAAATTTTAATGTTTTGTCGCCGGTTTTAAAAATCAGAAATTTGTGTCTTATTAAATAGAGAAATTCTCCGATTAAATAAGCAATTTTTACAATAAAATTTTACTGGTGGGGATAAACACGGATTCTTAAGCTTTATACGTGTCGCTCGTCCCCAAGGGGTTAAGAAAAGAACACTGAAAAAAAAAGTTTAAAATATTAATTTCCCTTGGATATATTTTGAATATAAACATGCATCAAATACCCATAGACTTAACATTACGAAGGGGAAGTCTGATAATGAGTGACCAGCGGCCATAAGTCCTTCCTAATTCACTCACGTGAAGACACTCCCGCGCTATATTAATCCAATGGAAGGGTTCTTTTGAAATATCTCGTTGCATTTCAATACTTTTAAACAATTCTTCTCCAATTGGATAGCTGCGGTTGATTTCTACAAGGGCATTTTTTTTTTATTTTTTGAATTTTAATTGCAATTTTTTTTTCAATAAGGGCACGTTTATTTTTGAATCTGCTTCTGAAATAGAAAATGAAATCTAATAGTTAAAAAATCAGCGACCAAAATCGAAAAAATTAAAAAGGGATTTTTTAGAGATTATCCTCCGCTATCCAGTGCAAGAAAAATATTTAAAAATACTGAAATATGCAAACGAGATATTTTTAAAAAACGCTTCCATAGGATTCACATCATTGTGCTAGCGTCTTTGCTTGAGTGCAGTATTCCGTTAGCTGCTGTTAGTTTCATTGTTTATTTTATTATTGGGTTGGGGAAAAAGTAAATTCGTTTTTTCCCAATGGATTGCTTTAAAGTCGCATATCTCGAGTAATACTTACTCAATTAAGTCATACTATACAGCGTTTGAAGGGTAACAGTCTCTAAAAAATTCTAGATATAAAGGTAGCGTCATCTGTTTCACCAGTCAAAAGTTATTGCGTTTTAAAAATAGAGATTTCAGAAGATCATTTTTGTCACATTTTAGTTTTTTACTTCCAAAATGGGAAAAATTGGCGCAGGCAATACGAAACTTGTGTGGCATTTATGGTGATCAGTGCTTAAGTAAACGCCGAAGTCAGTATCGGTTTGCTCGATTTCCTACCGAAAATTTCGATTTTAAAGATGAACCTTTCCCTGAACGGCCAATCCTTGAAAAATTCGATGAAATTATAAAAACAACCCAGGTAGACTGACATATTTCTTCCCACGACATTGCTACGGAATTAAACATCATCCATAAACCACTTTTGAACCATTTACATAAAATTGTATACCAAAAGAAACTCGATACTTGGGTTCCCCATAAACTTACAGTGAAAAATTTAATGGACAGAGTTTTCATTTGTGAATTGCTACTGAAACGGGATAAAATTGAGCCATTTTTGAAATAAATCATTACGGGTGATGAAAAGGGAATCACGTATAACAGCAATGTGCTAAAAAAATCGTGATCGAAGCTTCACAAACGGTGGCAAAGCCCGGATTGATGCCTACGAAAGTGATTCTGAGTTTTTGGTGGGATTGGAAAGGAATTTACCATCATGAGCTGCTCAAACCTGGCCAAACCACACTCTAAAAAATAAATGTGTAAATCAGCTAATTTTACCCGTATATATGTGTAAATTTATAAAATTACACACCTGTCGTAAAATTTACACATATTTTTCTGAAATTTACCTGTTTTTATGTGTATTTAGCATATTAAAATAAGTGTGTAATTTGTTATCACTTGAAATACCCAGATAAGTGTGTAAATGTAGAAAAATGGTTAGATTTACACAAATTGATGAGTTATTCTATTTTAAACATATTTATGTGTACACAAACATGTGTGTAAATTTCTAAAATTACATGCTTGTCATAAAAATTACACACTTTGAACAAAAATTTAGCTGTTTTTATGTGTATATAACTTATGAAGTCAAATATGCAATTCGTTACCGCTTCCTAAACTCAGACAGATGTGTAAATGGATAAAATATTTGGAGTTACACGAATTGGCGTGTTACACATAATTAAAAATGTAAAAGTTATCTTAGTTACATTTATTGTCATTACTAGAGATCGACCGAAAATTCGTTATCATGTTCGGCCAAAAATCCGAGTTTCACCGAAAATTCGTTTTCGGCAAAAATGCTGCTGAAAATTCGGTCAGACCGAAACTATTTGAATTCTAGAAATTTTGTTTCTTCTTATGGAAAATTTCAGTATGACTTCTTGTTTGAGCTGTTTCCGCTCAAATAAGATACTTTTTAGATGCGTTTGTACTTATATAAATACTTAGTACCCGCAGTCGCCGTTCAGTCCGTCTTTCCATCTGTCTATCTGTCCGTCTATCTATCCGCATATAATAGAATAAAAACTATCCAACAGAATGCTTTTAAATTTAAGTATATAATTATTGCAAAATTTTATCGTGTCATTTCAAACTTTCTGAAAATCGGATGTATAGTTTAATTACAGGGATGGTCAAAAGTTTTCCGTTACATTACGAACAATGAAAAAAAAATGTTTAAGAGGGCCACGCAAGGTATTAGATACATAGCTGTCTATGGAAGATAATCTCTGGTGATTTCACTATATTTAAGCGTGTTTAAATTTTAGCTGAATAGTGGCATTATACGTATGTAAAGATTGTAAACAAAGTGCTCGGCTGTACAAAAGAATTAAAATATGCTACAGTCTGTTGGGTATAAAATTCTGAAATTGAAATTTCAATCTAGTAGGCGTTTTACTCTACAACATAGTTGAAAATGTTTAAGAATTTTTTTTGTCTGACCGTACTCTAACCTGCGTAATATAGTTGGATTGCTCTGTAATTGATATATGATTTATCGTATTTTGTATTCATGCATTTTTGCATAAGACAAATTTTACGTAATTTAACAGCTATTTCATAAATCTGTTTATAGTACGAACGCACCTCATTTGTCACGTTTGACGTACAATTTCCAACTTGTTATTTATTGCTATGAACTTCACTGTTTATAATTCTCGGTCATGTATGATTCAAGATCTGGGATAAAAGTATAAAACAAACATGCACGCACATATGGTGCTTTTCAGCTGCTCGATAGATTTTTCAAACAAGAGCATTATTTCAAAACAATCTCAAGGAGGCGAAGCCATGGCAAGTTTTTTTTTTGGGAGGAAGTAGCAAATGTTTATTTAAGTGCACATCTCATCTATATTTAATTTTTTGCTAAAATAGTAATAATTATAAATTATAAAATGATTATTTTTTATTACAACTTATTTAGAGTTAGTTTCGTAAAAAAAACCTTTTAAGTCGTACTTTTAAATAGTAGTATTTTATTTAATTTCAAGGAGAAATATTAAATAGCTGAAAAGTTATGTATATTCAAAAATGAAATATTCTTTATTGAATTTGTTCTCCACTGTTATAGACCGGGAGGTGGCAGCAAAGACAACCCCCTCATCGAGTTCACGGATGAAATTTCAAAATTACTTAAAAAAAAAAACTTCGCATATTAAAACGGAACCGATCTGCTAACTCATCTCCTGGGGGGAACCGTCCGAAAACCCGATTTTATCGGTTGACTGGTAGGTTTATCTTTTTTTTTTTACCCAAAAGATAAAAACATGGAGAACTGGGAGAAGGGACCTCAATAGTAAACCTACGAGTCAAATTCTGAAATTTGGTTTTTAGACGTTTTCCAACACTTGGCAGACCGATTGCATTTTAACATGCGAATCGAGTTTTGAGTAATTCTGGAATTTCACCAGTGACGTAGATGAGATGATAATCTGTACTTCCGCCTCCCGGTCTTTTAATTACTTTGTTAATTAATTATTGTAAATGCTTATAATTACTGGCTGTCATAAAATATAAAAGTTGTATTATTATTTTGTTCATATCATGTTTTCGTTTGAAGCTTATACACAATCATAAGTATTTATGCATGTTTATTTTTTTGAAAGAAATGTGTCCCTATACACCTTTAATTAATGAATAATTGTATACATTCATGTATGCATTAATAACTTTAAAAAAAAAAAATTAATCTTTTTTTTTTTTTTTTTTTTTTTTTTTTTTTTTTTTTTTTTTTTTTGCGTTTTCGACCGAAAATAGAAAGCTTACCGAAATTTGGTTTGTGTCATGTTTTAGGTCTTAAAAACCTGTTTCGGTCGATTCAAGGCCATTACCCATATAAAAACCATAGTGACAGTGATGTTTTTGTCATATTCCTGCAAATCACGATGGTCACGTCCCATCTATAACCAAAATGTCCGCACTCATAAAATCCCACTGTAAGTAAAATATGAGTTGTTTAGAAACAAAAAGAATGTTACTCAATGTGAAAAAATATGCTTCTGACAAATTTGAAAAATTTTCTGACGTTACTGCGAGTCACTCACATATGTGATCAAACGACCAGTATGTTGTTAAGTCACAATGTGAATGTTTATTTGAAAATAGGACACATTTAGTTATCGGAAACGTGTTAATGCATTTGTAGGATGATGACTGATTTTTGTTTCAATCATTGCAAATGAACCCATATTTATTAATTTATTTCCTAACACACACACACACAAAAAAAAAAATGTTTTATAAATGCATCAATTTTAATCAGCAATTATAAATTATAATGCAAACATAATTTTGCATATAATCCACGAAATAATTTATTATTTCGTAATTTTGCATATAATCCACGAAATAATTTATTATTTCATAATTTTGCATATAATCCACGAAATAATTTATTATTATTATTATTATTATGGAAGTTTTTCAAATGCTTTCTATATTCCATGAAAAGTTAATAACTTTGGTTAAACTTACAGCAATCTATATTATAAAGGAAAACACATTCGTTAATAACAGCGATATCATTTTAACGGTGGCAACACCTGATAAATAAATTTCACTTGCACTGCGACTTTCTTAACTTCTAATAGTTGCACAATTTAATTTTTTTCACAATCAAATAGGGAAAGAAATGTTTCTTCAAATGTAATTTTTTCTATCGTACCTCAATTTGTTGTTTTTTATGGTTAAAAAATAATCTGAAACCATGTTTCTTTTTTTTTAAACTATTGTGTGCATTACAATTACACAAGATTAAATTGCATAAAAAAAAAGAAGAAAAAAGAAAGAAAAGAAAATCAGCATTTATTTCCGGCTAATATTCTGCAACGAAATTGAAAACTTGCTTATAAATAAACTTGCATAAAAAAGTATATAAATAAAACGTAGCTGTAATAGACATGTAATAAAACCTCGCGCTTAAGCTATTAAAACTATTATGTAAAAAAAATGAAAATGATTATAATAGCAATTTTTTTTTTGTGATTTTGTTTATTGCTAACTCTCGGTATGTGTTTAACTCAAAAGTATTTCTATTACATTTCAAAACTTTTTTTAAATTTATAACTTATTTTTTCGTATGAAAATTCTTTTTGGTGTTGTATATGAATAATAAAAAAAATATTAAATGTAAAAAGTTTATTAATTTTGAATTAAAAAAAAATATTTTTCTTCTGTTTTTTATAATCCGGGAAGTTTGCACTGATTTATGAAATTAATCTTAAAACCAGACACGGCAGAAAATAATATTCAACTGAGAAAAACAAAGGTTTGTGTGTGTATGAATAAGCACAGAAAGGGGGTGGGGCGTTTTGTAATGAAAAGCTGCTTTAATATTATAAAAAACAGTTGTATGCATATAGTTGTATATATTAATATACAATATGGTTGTATAAATTTTTTTTCTGTTAATGTTTAAGGATTTTAAGTTATTCTTTAAAAATTTGCTTGCCACTTTTTGCAAACCTTTTAAATAAATGTAACATTTTCTGAATGTAAAATAAATGTACACAATTTATGCTACAACCATCACATAATTAATTATTCATATTTTTATTTATTGTTTTCCAGAAATGTCTTAAAAATAGTTAGATCACAAGCAGTTTATTCAACAGGAAATTAATATAAAATGACAAAGAAAAAAATTTCTTTCAATTAGAACACTTTTTGTTTTTAAAAACACATTTTGCATCTGCTTGGAAAAAAAGCCGTCTGCGGCTGGCTAACCGTAGAATATAAATAAACAGAGTGTAAGTAGTAAGCTTTCGAACAAATGCAGGAACGATTACTCGACAACTTAGATCTGTATTGACGCGGATTTAGTAATTTAAACAATGGATTTCTCAGCTTCCAAGATCATACTTCATGCAAAATATATAAGTCCGAGATAAATACACTGGCTTAGGCGTGGTGTATATGCTTCCAGCCTTAGCTATTGTGCTTATGTATTGAACTTATAGTTCTCCAAAAAAATTGAACTATAAAGAATGTCGGTGAAAAGCAGGTATGAAAAAAAATATTCTTGCTATTTGTTTTTCTTTAAATTATAAAGATTTTAATTAACTTCTTATAAACTTGTTTTAAAATTTTAATATTTCATTAACTTCATTTAGTTTAATAAATTTATTGTTCATTTTGTTGAAATACATAATTTGCCTAGTGACAATTTTAATCAGATGATTAGAAACAATGATTTCAACAGCATTTCAATCAGACTTCTTCCCTTTTTAAAAACATCTGGTTAAGATCATGGTTTCATAAATTTTAAAAGTATATGGGAAAACATACAATCAATGGTTATGTAATCAGTAAACCTTTAAATATACATAAATTATTGAATAAAAAAGCCTTTTTAGAGAATGTTTTCAAACATAATTTTTAAAATTTTGTGTTTAAGTAATATTCTGAAATAATTTGCATTACATATTTTTATTTTTTAAAAATTGCATCTGCTCAGAAGATGATTATAAGAAATAAGGCACAATGGATAAGTGTTTTTAAAAGAAAACATGGAAATGTAATATTAAGGGGGGGGGGTCGATTTCGATGATTATTCAATTTATTATTCAACTTGAGAAACGTTAAAAATCTATAAAGAAATATTCATAGTGCGTGAAACTTTTCAATTGTTAAATTTTATTAATTTGAAAATTTTCACAGTAAATTAGAAGTTTGGATACTGCATGCAAATGAGAATAGAGAAGTTACACAATCAATAACGATTTAAACATGATTTTACTAAAAAAAATTTTAAATATTAAAAGAATATCGCATATACTTCAACTATATGAAGCTAAAATGTAATAATTGTATTTCATTATTTACTTTTTATTCTGATAGCTTTACTATTTTAGGTACTTTTTATTTAGCTGGGCGCCAGTGTTATATATACACATATATATACGTACATGTATATAAATACATATGTAACTATGAATACATATATAAGCATTATTACATATGAGGACCCCAGAAGCCAAGGGGTATAAATGACAAAATTGAAAAAAATAAACTAAATACACAGACGACCTAAAAATATGCTTTTTTCATTTCAGGTAAAGAAATATAAGTGATTTTCTTATTATTTGCTGAGTTATAGAGGCAAACCACTTTTTTCGAAAAACAAACAATATTGATTAATTATACATTTAAAGAAAGTTGTACTTTATTTTTTAACATTTATTGAAATAAGAGTTTAAAGATCAGAATGCAATAAGTATTCCTATTTCAATCCACTCAATTGTTATTGATGTTCCAATTTAACATCAATTATCTTTAAACTCGATTTACTCCAAATCGAAATTTTGTCACTTGTAACCCTTGGCTTCTGGGGTCCTCATATATAAGCATGTATTTATATATGTGCATGTACATATAGATACAATATGTGTATAGATAGGTATATGCATGTGTATATATAATATTGACGTCCGATTAACCGAAAAGTACCCTATTTTATATCTTGAATGATATTATACAGATAAGTTTCAAAATATATACCATAAGCTCTATTATAAAACGGTATGATTAAAATGGATTTCTTTTTTTATAGTTATCATCTAATCCTATAAATAAAATATTGGTGATAATAATAATGAACTAATGTGTTGTTCTATTTTATACCAATGATCTGAGTTCTTTTACGTATTCATTTACTTTAGAAAATTAGTAAATCATTTGATATTGTATTAACTATTCTTTTCTTATGGGGTCACATAAAAAAAAAAAAAATCTGTTTTTTTAATAAACATATACAAATCAAATTTTCACCACATTTCGTTTTAAGAACTGCATAATAGATTGTAACTCATTGTACTATTTATGATAGTATTAGATTTATAGTGACTCTGTCATTAAACATCTAGCAAACCAAATACATACTTGAAAAAAAAAAAAAAAAACGAATTAAAAATTCCAGATTATAGGCGAAATAGAGTAGATGCGGTGCTATGTTAAATAAACAATTAACGATCGTTGTTTATTTTTATCATACATTAAGAGTTTTTTGGTTTAAATGTATAATTTCACAAATAAAAATGTAATTTCGGCAATCTATTATTAAAATTATTTTTTTAATAATAATAAAAATGTTTTTAAATTTTTTTTACAGCTTGTAAACTTTTATGTAAAATGAATTAATCTTTTATATCACCACGTTGTATATCTGCAATATCCCAAAAAGTGAAAGTTACTCATACAATGAGAATCAATGTTACTTTTATTGTCAGCTTAAAAAAAATATGATTATATTTATTGTTGCTATCTTCAAACATAGCAGTTGTCAGCCTAAATATTTTTTAGAATTGTCAACATGCAGCGATACTGAGATAAATTTTCATATCAAAGTTTTATTTCTTATTTGATTAGTTTTTCATAGTTATTGTAAAATGAATTTTGCAGAATTTGTAATATGATGGTAAATAGCTAAAAAGGAGATTTTTTTACAAAGGTAAGTTCGTATGCTTTACAATTTTGTATTTGAAAAATGATGAAGTTGATGTGAAGTATATAAATTTTTGTTTACTTTAAACATGAAAAAATATCAATATTTTTATTTATTTATTTATTTTATACATTTCTAAAATGATTCCTTTTGACACCAATAAATATTTGCAATTTCAACATCGAATAGCACTTGAAATAATTATGTTTCAGCTTGTTTATCACAATAATTGATATAAAAATACACGTTTATACATTTTTACACGCCCCAGTTGCCCTAGTTTTCTTAACACTATTTCTACCAAAATAAATTTTTTAACAAAATTCAATTCTTTCTTTCTTTTTTTTTTTTTTTTTTTTTTTTTTTTTTTGTATGTGTATGTATGTGTGTGTGATTTTTAGATTGAAATAATTAAAAAGTATTTTTCATACATTGAAGACATTTTTAAGCGTATTTCATTCAAAAACAACAAAAATTAAAATTTTAAAAAGTATCATTTGGTATCCGTAGAAATACTGTTAGTAAACGAGTAGATCGAAAAAGTCAAAAGATTACTTCATACCCATAAAAAAAAATAGGTACATTTGCAATTTTTTTTTATTTTTTTTTTTATTTTTCAATTTTATTTTTCAAATAGTATTTAAACTCATTGTACATTTTAGAATCGAAGTAGTTTGAACTTGTTTAGGTATTTATGTGTTGCAGCGATCTCTTGAAGATGGATTGCCAAATTATAGAGCATATATGACTTTATAATAATATATATTATAATTAACGTTTCATAACATATATGGCTCGTTTCTAGTCATCATATGTGAAGCATACCTACATGACTTGTGTATAAGATGTAAACGATGACATAGATGCATAAATATATAGGACATAAGACGTAAATATTACTTATATAAGAATGTTTATGGAAAATAAATGTTTGGAATGTATATATGAGAACGTGAGTTTCAAAATTTAAAAAGTCGAATTATTACAATCAATCTCTAATATTAATGAGCCTACATCGAAAAAGCATTATAATCTGCAGAAAAAAAATAGTTTTATCGTGCATTTCTATTATTGTGAAACCACGCTTTATAATGAAAACCATTAAACGCAGTCAGATTTTTTGCGATTTCCTGATATTTTTTTTTTTTTTTTCTGGATAAGGCCAGCTTTGAAACTCACGTCTTCATATATAAGATATGATCAAAGTTGACCGGCCAACTGCGATTTTAAACATTTTTTTAAATATCTAGAAAAATACACGATGAATTATCCTGAAACTCCAAGTGCGTAAATATAATAGTACAGGTCACACATTTCCTTGAAGATTTTTTCATCAAATTCCATAGGGGACTGTCAACAAATTGAAAATGAAAGAATATCCTTTAGATTACCCTGTCAAAACTACTGTTGCAAAAAGCCATCAAACTATAGATTATGATTAAGTGGATTATTGTAATAAACTGTCTTCATTTGTATGTGGATAACATGTATACTCGTAGAGAAATTAAGATTTTAATAGAAATAGTCTTAAATTTTGACAAGTTTTTTTACTTATAATTTGAAGAGTTCTGAATATAAAATAGTGTACTTTTACGAAAATATGACAAAAAACATTATACATTATAGCGTTCACGCATGCGCAGTGAAAAATTATTCAGTAAACCTATTTATTTTTCAAACAATTTTTATTATTAATTCTGATTAAAAAGTATTGTGTACAATGTTTTTTGTCATATTTTCGTAAAAGTACATTATTTTATATTCAGAACTCTGCAAATTATAAATAAAAAAACTTGTCAAAATTTGAGACTATTTCTATTAAAATCTTAATTTCTCTACGAGTATGCATGTTATCCACATAAAAATGAAGACAGTTTATTACAATAATCCACTTAATCATAATCTACAATTTGAGCGTTTTGCTACATTAGTTTTGGTAGGATTATCCAAAAGATATACGTTCTCTTTCAATTTGTTGACGGGTCCCCTATGGAGGATCGGGAAAAAATGTTCATGATAATATATGGCTGTGCTATTATGTTTACACACACCTGGAGTTGTAGGGAAATTCCTCAAGTGTTTTTCTAGATATTTAACAAAATATTTAAAAATGCAAGTGGGCGGTCACCGTGCATATATATATTTCAGGATGATTTTGTCGACCCCGTAACTGCAACTTTGGTGTAAACCCCATTTTCTCTGTCCAACATATCTGTATCAACTACGTCTACTGCATTATAATCGCATATATTATTTATAGTAATTAATATCATACAATTAAAATGCTTAAAATATAAGTACTTAATATCGGTTTTCTTTTTTATATTTAAGATTTTTTATAGTTGTTATGTAATTAAATAATCACTCGTGATTTAGCGTTCAAAATGCGTATTAAAATGCTAAATTAATTTCATTCAGTCAATAGTAATCAATAATCTTTCAATTCAGTCAATCAATAACTCTTATAATTTAAAGATTACAAAAAGTACTATGTATAATGTAAGAGAATATTTTTTTATATATAGATTTTTTATATTGATTATGATTTTAACATTCAAGCAGAAATATTTCTTTAGTAATTTTAACAAATATTGCTGTTAAATGTCACACAGTTTGATAAAAGAATAATTCTATATTAATTTTAATACATTATTTTAATTAGTAAATAAATCTCCTGTAATTTTTCTAACAGAATTAAAAAGTATTTTGGCCTAGGTTTGAAGCGGGATTTTTTATGAGAGCTGCCAATGCTCTACCAAATGAGCTATCGGGGATGAATCTGGCGGACACAATTCAGCCAAAGAACTAGAATTATATACTAAATAAAGCTAACTAATGCCAGACTGGCAGCTTACGCTAAAAGTTGCTGATTCGAATTCTGCCCTGGACGCTTTTTTCACCCATTTAGTAAAATTATATTAAAGGATAATTCTGATTGAACAATCGTGGTTAAAAATGACTAGCTATTTGTGGAGCTTTACATGTGTGATGATAACTTTGGAAGTTAAAGTGAGCAAAAGCTTTCAAAGAGAGTGCAAAAATACAATTAGCACAGCCCACGTAAAAAAAGTTTGTAATAATTTATTTAAAAAAAGAAAGAAAAAGGTACGATTTTATTTTTATCCTGTACACCGCAACAAAAGAAAAAAAAATCTCCATTTTGTCCGCCATAAATGCAAAATAAAATTATGCCATTTTCAGAATACGGAGAAATATGAATTTAAGAAAAGCGAAAATTCTAAATAAATTAAAAACAGCGCAAGCTGTTACACTTGTAAGACTGTGTGAAAGAACTTTAACTTTTAACCTAATTTAAAAGACAGTCTTCATACTGTCTATATACAAATTATACATTCCTGTTCATAAACTATGAATGCATCATTTTCCGACTTCAAACCAAATCTAACAGAATGATAACATATTATAATTTGAGACTATCCTGATTGTTTGTAAATTAAGCATATTGGGATTTGTGGCCTTCTGTGCACGTCAGTTAAAAAAAAAAATAAGTGCCAAGTATAAATGAGTTTGTTCTTTATGCAATTTTGTTCCGTGATCATGAAAACTTTTTTTTTAGAATTTACATATCAAAGCATAAGGTAAATCTCTGTATTATTATACAAAAATCTGTGTATTTTAAATATTACACAAAAGTGTGTGTTTTGCATGTTACGCATACCTATGTGTAAGAACAGAATATTAACACATAAACCTGTGTATTCTGCATATAACACAAAAATATGCGTATTTTGCATATTACACAAGATTATGTGTATGTTCCTATTACACAAAATATGTGTAAAAACAGAATTTTACACATATGTATGTGTAAAAATATTGCACAGAAATGTGTGTATTTCAGTGCAACTTACACATTAAAGTGTGTATTTCAAGAGTTATCAGATAAGTTTTACACATTTGGACTTATCATCAAATTACACATTAAAATGTGTATTTTTAAATTTACACATTTGGCGCAATTTACACACCAATTTACACATATAGACATGTCGTTTTTGTATCATCGATTTACACATTTTTGTGTGTAAATTTACACATTTATTTTTTAGAGTGCATCAATTCAACTATCTTCTGTAAACAACTAATGCGATTGAAGCAGGCAATTAAAAAACCCGGTCAAAATTGATCGAAAGGAAAGGCGCTGTCTTCCATCACGACAACGCTAAACCACACTCATCTTTAATCACTCGGCAAAAACTGAAAGAGCTTTGTTGGGAAGTTTTGATGAACCCACTGTATAGTCCGGACCTGGATCTGACGGATTACTATTTGTTCCGCCCTATGCGGTACTCTTTTGAAGGTGTTAACCTGGCTTCAAAAAAGGCTTGTGAAAATCACCTTGTTCAGTTTTTTGCCCAAAACTCTCAGAAATTCTACAGTGACGTAATTATTGTTTTACCAGAAAATGGCAAAAGGTCATCGAACAAAATAGCACATAAATTTTGATTAGTTTTTTTGATTTATATAAATAAATTCACTTTGAAAAACACGAAAAAAAGCGAACTTACTTTTTCCCCAACCCAATATTTTTTTTCATTTTGATAGTTTGCCAAATAATTTTCATCTTATCTATCTATTTTTGAAAATTTGTTTCTTTTTACCTCTAGTACTGCAACTAAAGATTTCTCAATAGGTTAATTTGAATTATAATAATCAAGTACATACGGTTTATATTATTTATAATTTGATAAATTTCGACAAAGCTAAAATAATCTTTTCAACATCGAACCATTACTCTTTATTTATCCGTGAATTCATTGAAATTTTGCTTAATAATGATACTGTTTGTAATGTCGTCATTTCTTATAATATTCCCGCACTCTGGTACAATATCCACGGTGTTTCGATGAGTTACCTCGTGACTTTGTTGGTACACGCGGACTTTTTTTTTTTTTTTTTTTTTTTAATCAATTATCTTCTTTTACATTCCTTTGAAAATGGATGCAAGGGCATCCGAAAGATCTAAGGTAAATAATAAATAAATAATCATATCTATTATAATCTATAATATCTATAATAAATCATATCTATTTTTGCAACACCTTTTAAGTATTTATTTGTATATTTTGAGTTTAATAACAAGGTGTAAATTTCCATCAAGACACTGGTATTAATACAGTGATTTGACTCATTGAAAGACACTCCATAAAATGACCACCTCTATATAAGTGACCATTTTAGCCGGTCCTAAAGTTGGTCAATTTACATAGGTTCCACTGTGTATGTTTAAAGCGTAATTTTTCTTTCGTGTTTTTTTTTCTTTTTTTTTTGTCTTGAGAGCAATTTAAGGATTAAAATGTATGAGTTGTTTTCTCTTTTCCTCTTTTTATCTCTTTATTTCTTATTCCATACAATTTCTTAGTTTTTCTTTTTAAAAACATTATAATAAAAATATTTTCCTAACAAACAGGATACATCAAATTATATCTTACATAAGGATTTTCACATTTTATTAGCAAAATTCGTGAAGGAAACATTAATACATTTGAGCAAATATTATTCTGTGTAAAGAATACCACTGTATGTACAAGTCTATTGTTGAAAAAAAAACATGATTTTTCATACATAACAAAAAAAAAAAAAAAAAAAAAAAAAAAAAAAAATTAAATAAATGCACTTAAAACTACGCATCTTCAATCTCATTTACAGTCATTTTAATTCACAGCTCTGTTAATAGTCTATTGTAAGATGTTCTTTTCTTAAATTACAAAGTATAATAATCATTTCAAAAAACACCTATATCTGTAAAATTGCGTGTGCTGTCTTTTTATTGGATTCATGAATTCATGAATATGGAAATAGCTAGAAGGGTGCCTACCTTTGTTAAGTTTTGCAGACAATAGAAAATGTAATACGAAAAAACGGTAAATCGAAATATGAGTTGAAGAACTTATTTACATTTAACGTACTTGTTAAATATAATTGCTAGTTTACCTATCATTATAAAACACAAAGATCTGTATTGCGCTGCTGGCATCATGTACATCACTGCACGATGATGTCATCATGTTAAAACAAGAAAATCGAAGAAATGGATAAAAATCCATTAAAAAAATTCAATGAATTAAATGAAATTTTACGTTAAAATGCGTAAATTTTGTCTTTAATTTGCCCAGTTTTCTTTTAAAAAAAATCGTTAATCTAACGCAAATATTATTTTAAATCCTCCAATTCAAAGACAGACGCATCTTTTACCGGTTGCACGAATATTCAGGCAGCTATAATCCTCGTATTAGAAGTAGAATTGTTCAGTATGTCCCTTTTTTTTTCTCAAAATAAAACTAGTCGCTGGAGGCTACCATAATACTTACCCATCATGGATATGCATAACATAATGTATGAAAACATAACATATGTAAACAATTTATAAAATGCATTACAATTCCAAAACAAAATATAAACGTATATTTAAGTATTTTTAACACATCATCATGCTCTATTAATTAATTTCTGATGAACCAATTTCGATAAATTGTATGAAACACCAAAATATTCAAGTAGCACTGAATTGCATAAAAGAAATATCCTTATAACTCTAAAAATAATTATCATATTCACTAACGGTTTCTTGCATCAAATTAAGTGTCTCATTTGCAATTAAAATATATTTCTGTATTGAAATTTGAATGAAATACAGGGTCATGAGAAATCAAAGAATGGGAAAACAGGATTAGAAATATCTCGACAACTAATAATCCGATCGACTTCGTTTTTTATGCAAAATTTGTGTTAATTTATTGCCTTTTACGTCCACTCCTTAAAATAAAAAAATTCGCAAATTTTTATATACATTTCATCAGAACGAATTTTTCGAGAGTCTGAAAAAAAATAATTCCGAATAATCGAGGTTACTGATATTAAATAGGCTTTGTTCCATTCTTACATACTAAGCACATACAAAATTTCAAGTCTCTATCTCAATTTGTTCGAGAGATAGAGCGGTTACAGACAGACAGACACACAGACTGACGGACGGCAAAATTTTTTTTCTAAAAATATGTTTTTCGGAATCTCCAGTGTCCGAAACGTGTAAATCCGTCGAAATTTTTTTTTCGATTTTCAAAACGATTGCAAGACTTACCCTATACTACGTATGATGGGTAAGTAAAAATTGCAAATCTAAACTCAAAATTTCCAGAAATTTTGTCAAAAGACATAAAATTTTTCAGATAACATAAAACTCTCTTCCAGTCACAGGTGTGTTCTGCCAGCTTGCTGTCTGTACTTTTTACGTTATTTGACGAATTTTTTGGGGGGAGGAGTTTATAATTATATATATGTAAATGATATAAATGAATATTCACTTGCTCACACGCATACATCACATACAGTAGGTGGCCAAATTATAAATTACACTACATTTTTTCTTATTCTCAATCTTGGTTTATTTTTTGTGTGAGCACACAAAAGACTGACCAAGACTGACAACACTATAACAGGTGACATTTGACAGGTGACGTCAACCGGAAAGGAACTCTTGGCGCATAATGTGCGTCAGGAACGTTATGGGAATACTTGATGATTGAAAAGTTTTCAATTGTTTATAATCAATTCAATTCTCTGCTAAATGAGACAAAAGAAAGCACGACAAACCAAAAACTAGTCGTTGGGGGCCACCGTAATACTTACCCATCATGGATATGCATAATATAAAATATGAAAATAAAACGCATGTAAAATATTTATAAAATGCATCGCAATTCCAAAATAAAATTTAAACGCATATTTAAATAGTTTTAATATACATAGTCATGCTTTATTAATGAATTGCTGATGAGCCAAATTCGACAAATTATATAAAACGCCAAAATACTCAAGTAATACCGGATTGCGTAAAAGAAACATCCTTATAACTCTAAAAATAATAATCATATTAATTAACAATTTACTGCGTCGGATGAAGCGTCTCATGTCCAATTAAAATATATCTTTGAATTGAAATTTGAAATTTGATTGAAATACAGGGTCATGAAAAATCAAAGAATGCGGAAAACAGGATTACATATATCTCTGCAACTAATAATTCTATCGACTTCGTTCTTTATGCAAAAATTTGTGTTATTTTATTGATTTTTACATCCACTCTTTGAAATAAAAAAATTCGAAAATTTTTATATACCTTTCATCAGAATGAATTTTTCGAGAGTCCGAAAAAATAGTTCCGGATAATCGGGGTTACTGATATTAAAAAGGCTTCGTCCCATTCTCACGTAATAAGTACATACAAAATTTCAAGTCTCTATCTCAATTTGGTCGGGAGATAGAGCGTTTAGAGACAGACAGACTGACAGACAGACAAACAGACAGACGGACGGACGGCAAAATTTTTTTTCAAAAAAATATGTTTTTCGAAATCTCTAATAACTGAAACTAGTATATCTATGTATATCTACTAGTCTATCTAACTAAATATCTATGTGTAAATCCGCCAATTTTTTTTTTTTTATTTTCAAAAGGATTGCAAGACTTACTCTACACTGTAAAAAAAAAAGGGTCGATCTACTAAAGAACTTTAGTGATCCTTGTAATTACTAAAAAATTTTTAGTAATCTTAGTCGGTTACAAAAAAATCTGTAAGAATTACTAGAAAAAAGTTAGCAACGAATAGAGTTAATTTGTTTTATATTTTTAATATCTCTTACTAAACCTCAGTTGGTGTGGCCGTGATAGCATAGTGGTTATAGCAACGGACTCCAGGCTAAAAGGTCCTGGGTTCGAAACTTGCCACCGCCGAATGCGCCCCCGAATGTATGTAGCGTCTCGTAAATAAAGGGATTATGAAAATCCTGTCGGCGCAGGTAGGAATGTTTGGTGCTGCCATCTATTGCGATTTTGCCAAAAATCTTCCGCTTCAGAAGTCTGGATGCAGCTCGAACGAAGCTCCTGCCCTTCGGACGCGCGTAATGGTTATTAAAAATAATTTTGGAGCTATTACTAAAATTTGCTTGGTGGCTCATACTAAAAATTTTTAAGTTAGTTATACAAAAAATTCTTTTGTTCAGTTTACAAAAGAAATGCTTGTTTCACTTGCAAAAAAAAAGTTGGTAATGGTTACTAAAAAATTCTGTGAAATACAAATTTACTAAGAAATTTTTAATAACCTCTTGATTTTTTTTTTTACAGTGTATACTACGTATGATGTGTAAGTAATATACATTCGAAGCCTTGATTATTGTCTGGCATCATAATAAGTAAATAAATTTAATTAAATGAAAGTGTAAAAATGTATACATAGCGTGTCCAGATTAATAAAATCCATAAAAGGATGTTTGACGAAATATTCAAGAATTTGTCTTAGAACACTTGTGTTGAGTTTTTTCACAATAAATGTCTACTTTATGGGCGAAAGTTTGTTTATATTTATAAATCCATAAGTATTCAGTCTATCAATATCAATAGTAGTTAAACAATCCACCGGTAAACAGCAACAAAACAAAGCTTTAATTTCTTCGTAATGTAAAGTTTAAACGTGAAACTAAAAATTTGCCCCCCCCCCCCCCTCTGTGTGTTTGTGTAAAAGTAACGCGACACATATGACATTTATTTGTTGTTGTGGAATGTTATATCCAAATCATACAAACTTGGGTTTTGCTTAACCCTCCCAGTGATAAGATAAAAAATTACTTAAGGGGTCTCAGGACTCTTAGCTTCCAAATTTTCGAAATTTCATTTTTCTTTATATGTTAAACTGCTTTTTTTCTGAACATTTTAATATAATATTTTTCACGAAATTCTCATTAGAACAAAAGTTATGGGTTTTAGAATTTTACCCGTTCAATAGCTGAAGCGGCGTTTCCGAAATTTTGAAGTCATTTTTCTCCAAATGACAATTTTTTTTTTTTCCCATAGCGCGCACGATATCTCAAAATCTTGTAAGTATTTTCACATAAAAATTTCAAAACATATGTTTCATGTTAATCTGTATAAACTGAACCTAAAATTTCCTTTTTATTGTTCAAAAAAGTTTATTTCTTAGGTGATTATGTTGATGAAATTTTCGAAAATTTGTATTAGTTAAATACAACTTTGTATTCAAAATAGAAAAATGCTTTAAATATAAATTTATTTAGGTTCAAGGTATTTATAACAATCTGATGTATAAGTCTGTACCAGAATTTCCATTCTAGTTGCCATATTTATTTTGTAATCGGGTGCGTAAGCTAATATAACAATTTTCTGCTCGTCAAATATCTGACAGTCTGGAGCGTCCTGTAAATGATAATTCTGCACCTTGCAATTTTTATAAGGCATAGAATGAAAGAATGTACTTATATCTTTCATCTCAATAAAAATTGTGTTTTAATATCACAAAAATTTTAAGATATTAAATGTTGAAGATGGTCTCCTTTTTAAAGTTTTTCCGATTTTAAGGGTCCCGAGACCCCTTAAATATCTGAGATTTAAATAAGGATGACTCCATATTTAATTTAGCCCCCGTCCGGTGATTATAATGATTATCCCCTTAAGGCGCAGTGTTGCCGGGTCGGCAACACCTAAAGTTCCCCCTGTTTAGAGACACAAAAACTCCGTGAATATTTCAAAAACTACTCTAATGGCTACTTTAAATCTTTCTTATGAGTTCTAGATGGCAGCAGCACAGAGATCAAACTCTACTGTTTTTAAATAATAGGTAAAATGTTTTACTGTAATATGCGCTTCACAGCAATGCTCTTCTCACTGCGCTTATCAATGCTTTACTTATGGGAGGTTACCACTTCGCCAACAGCTGTATAATTAAACTGGTTAATGCAATCTTTACAAAACAATACCTGTGTACTCCTCTAGGCCTAAATAGATTGCCTAAATTTTTTTTTCTTTAAATTCCAACTTTAAAGCACAGTAAAAAATGAAGACCCGAATTGGGTTGAAAGATTTCTGGGTGCAGAATTGTTCCAATTTGGAAAGTTCAGTTTGTAGCACAAAATCGTTTTAAATAAGTCTGATTTTTAATGACATTAAAACAATTAAAATATCTTAGATAGTATATACATTATACCTCAGAAATTTTGATTAATTTAATGTTAATAAAGATCTGCTCTGTTTTGAACCATTTTGGGTTATCTATTTTGGGAACAATACTCTACCATTTTGGAATCCTTACTGTACCATTTCAGGAAAATTACTATACCCAGAAATCTTTCAACCCAATTTGGGTCTTCATTTTTTACTGTGAGAGTAGTGCGCCGGAAAGGGTTAAACGATGCGACGATTCATTTCGTTGAATGGCGAAATTTATATACAATTGAACACAGAAGGAAGACTTTCAAGTTCAACTAGGTGGGGAGGTCGACCATATGGCTTGAGCTCAACAAGCCCCACCAAACATTTTAATATATATATATATATATATATATA
>OZ025289.1:52521737-52571737 GCA_964019185.1 Maratus speculifer
CACAAAGTCACAATGAGACTTCACAACGACGTTGCAGTGACGTCACCATGCTTTACGGGCAGGGTATACCCTCTGCTTAGAGCGCATACCATCTGTTGTTTTTACGAGTACACTACTGATTCCTGATATACATATGATAGTATGCACACTCTAGGGTAGAAACGTAAATTTTCCGGAAAAATGTAAGTGGTGGAAAAAAAACTGGTTTTTTACCGTTTTTTTTTTTTTTTTTTTTTTTTTTTTTTTTTTTTTTTTTTGCTAAAAAACGGGTTAGAAAAATTGATTTTTCATGATTGTTTTTCCCAAATAAATTATATTTTCTTAGAGAATATTAAATAATAAACATTTTTTTCCATTTATTTGTATTAGAAGAAAATTATTTTCACTTTATATTACAAACTAAAAAAAAAAAAGAAGCAAAGCCTGCTTATTAACAAAAGCAGTTACATACAGAGTTAAACTTCTACTCTGCTTTAGAAAACTACTAAAATTCAAAGTTTAATCAAGAAGGAAAGTATAATTTGGAACATATTTACTTGTAATAAAATATGGATTTTTTTTTCATCGCAGTTGTACTTTTCTAATGCTAATTGCCCATGTTTTGCAACATTACTGTATATTATGGAGGTAAAGTGGAGGTCAATTTTAGATTCAACAACTTGAAAAAACATTGAGTTAATCAGCTGTAATGAAATTTTGAAAAATGCAACATATTAGTGCCACCTATAGGGCAATTTACACCAAAAACTGAACAACATTTATACATATCAGGAACTGGCTGAATCTGTAGTTTGATGAAAAATCGTCTTTCAGTTCTTTAAATAGAACTATTGTGGAAATCATGAATAATGCAGCATAGCAGCACCATCGCTTGGGCGATATACAGCAATAGCTAAACATCGAGTTTATGTCAAGGTGTAACTGAAACTAAAGTTTTGTGAAATTAAGTGCATAAGGTTCTTGAGATACAATGCCCATAAAATTTTTGTCACATTCAGACTCAGAGTGACAGATATTTTCCAAAAAACACCAAATCGTGTTCAGGACCTTCTAAAACTTTTAAATACACCAAAAACGGGAAGTCATTCCAGTCATCCCATTCAAGCGAATGGCTTGAATGGGATGAACCAGGTTGGAATTTCTTTTAGATCATGATCTATTTTTAATTTAATTTTTTAGAATAGCGCGCGTGTTTTTTTGGTGTTTTTATATCTCATTGTCGCGTGTCATTTGTATTGACCGTGAAATATTTTGAAATTTTATTTTTATTTATATTTTAGATCATGGTCTATATTTTAATTTAATTTTTTGCAATAGAGAGCATGTTTTATGTTATTTATATCTCATTGTCGCGTGTCATTTGTATTGACCGAGAAATATTTTGAAATTTTATTTTTATTTATATTTTAGATCATAGTCTATATTTTAATTTAATTTTTTGCAATAGAGAGCGTGTTTTATGTTATTTATATCTCATTGTCGCGTGTCATTTGTATTGACCGAGAAATATTTTGAAATTTAATTTTTATTTATATTTTAGATCATAGTCTATATTTTAATTTAATTTTTTGCAATAGAGAGCGTGTTTTATGTTATTTATATCTCATTGTCGCGTGTCATTTGTATTGACCGTGAAATATTTTGAAATTTTATTTTTATTTATATTTTAGATCATGGTCTATATTTTAATTTAATTTTTTGCAATAGAGAGCGTGTTTTATGTTATTTATATCTCATTATCGCGTGTCATTTGTATTGACCGAGAAATATTTTGAAATTTTGTTTTATTTATATTATGACAAGACTATGGAACTTATTTGACGGTTCCGAAACATGTCGATGTATTTTATTTTTATTATAACACTTTTCTTAAGTAAAATTAAAATTTTTTTTATTAAAATAAAAAAAGGTAAGTAAAATACTTACCAGTCCAAGGTTATTCGCCTTCGGGATAAATCAGAACACTGTTATGACATCTCAATCAAGCAACGAAATCAAAAACTTTGTTAAATAATCAATAGCTTCATTCTTTTTCTAATTATTTATATGATACTAGAAAACTTACAAAACAGTTATATTTACAATATGTACAAAAAATTTACTTTTCGTTTTAATTCTAACAATCATGTTTTAATTTTTCTAGAAGGAGAAAAAAAAAACCCCCGCTTCTTCTCAACATCGTAAAAAACATTCTAATTGTGAAAACAATAAAATGGCTGGTGCCAAGATTAAAAGAGAAAAGTTAAAGTTCTAAAATAAATGTTCATGGAGGCTTGCGTTTTGCAATATCCTCCCACCTTTGAGGTTCATCTAGTGAAGCTCAAAAAACTTTACAGATCTAGTCGTTTCGGCTGCTTCAGCTTTCTTCCCGATCGAGATCGACGGTTGTCATCATCAGGCAAGGGAGACTGGTGCATAGGAGAAGGATCGGAGGCATGGTCCACAGGCTCAACTGGAGTTGTAGAATCTGAAGTAGGAGTGCTGTTCGCAGGCTCAACTGCAGATGCAGGATCAGAGGTATGTTCTACAGGCTCGGGAATAGGCGTGTAATCTAGAGGGACAGGAATTCTACGAACTAAAAAAGGATGCATTAGTTTATCATCAATTTTGAGAATATATAATTTTTTAACAAGGTCTTAGAGAAGAACCGGTTTTTGTTTTCATATCATGCATTTCATCTTGGAGCTTCTGTATCATAATCAACTGATTTTTTGACAAATTTTCTGCAGCCTGACACTTGTTCTGAGTAGATTTGAATTGATTCTGTAGGTCTTCAATGTATTTTTCATAATCTAAAGCTTTCTTTTCTGGTAGCTTTGAATTTATTTTATGCTGTAATTCACCGACCTGTTCTTCAAGTTTTTCTTTGTTTGCTCTTTCAAAAGCTAAAAGTTTCGGCAATTCTTTAAGCATCAAAGCATAATGTGGCTGCTCCTTCTCTCGTTCTCTTTGTTGATTGCCAATTTTCCTTTTTAGATCCTGAATAAGATTTTCACACTTTTCTTTCTCTAAATACCATTTATTTTCATTTTCAACAACAGTTCGTTTTAGATCTTCTTTTTCTTGCAATAATTTTTTACGATTTGTTCGAAGTTCATTTTCTATTCGAGCTTTTTCTATAATCCAAGCTCCAAGGCTTGATTTAAGTTTTATTTGTGATTTACAGGCTTGTAGTTGATCTTGCAATTGAGAATTCTTACATTTCAGCTCTTTGATTTCCTTTTCAGCTTTGACATCAGAGAGCAAAGAAGTAGATGTTTTGTTGTATTTCTCTTTAAGAGCATTTTCAGCTTTAGATTTCAGAACTTCTAACTCTTCTTTTAACTGTAGAATTTCGGCATAGTATTGAATATGGACATTTTCTGAAGGTTTAAAACTAGAATCAGGCAAAGTCCCAGCATTGGAATCAGGTTGAGGTTGGACATCTTTTAAGCAACTTTTATGAATACTTTCACCTTCAACTCTAGACTGCTTATACTTCCAAAACCTAAAAATCCAGGCAGTTACTTTTATCATTTTCAAATATGAAGATATATTTTCATATAATTCAATTGGGCTTTGAGATATATTTACCGCATTGGTCACTGTCTTTCTTTTTTCTGCGTTAATGATTTCTAAGTCGGGATTTAAACTATCTTTAGGCCAAAATTCTCGAGGTTTTTTCAACCAATCAGGACCCTCTCACCAGAGGGATTGTTCTAGAGATTCTGCAGTACATCCACGGGATGGTAGATCTGCCGGGTAAAGAGTTCCAGGCACATAGTGCCAATTTTCTGGATTACTAAGTGATTTAATTTCTTTTACACGATTGTATACGAAGGGAGCTAAATTTTCACTTTTCTTTATCCAATATAATGTATTACTAGAATCTGACCAGAAAAAAGTTGGAAGATTTCCTAATTTTATGTCGGACTTAACTCCTTTAGATAATCGAGCACCATCTACTTTGTTTTCAATATCTTCATCAGATACTTCCATGCTTTATTCTTCACCTGCACCTTCTTCAGAAATTTCTTCTTCTGCTTCAGATGCACTAGTTTCATCTTCTTCATCTTCAACTGATCGGCTTGCATTGTCATCAATAGTTGATTCATCTGAAGAAAGATCATCATTAATTTCAGAAATTCCTAGTTTTGAAATTCCTAGTTCCTTTACAAGATTCTATAGTTTCATTCAATTTCAAGTAAAATGAATCTGTTTTCTTAGTTGCTTCTAAGACTATGCTAACATCTTCATTTGTTTCTTGACTTTTAATTGGTTGAGAGGCAGGAAGAGTAATAGATTCCTTAAATATAGGTGATATCACTTTAGATTTTTCTGCAGGAGTTTTATTTGCAACTTCAGGAATGTTTTTCTCACTTTCTTCATTTTTATCCTTGATCTTATTATCTTCATTCTGAATATCATCTTTCTCCGAATCAACATTAAGAGATACATAACCTTTAATTCTCTGAAGAGCTAATTCTAGTTTACGTGATTGATCTGAATCTGATAATTTAATAAATTCTTTTTCAGAAACATTGGTTAAATCAACTTTTTTTTTTTTTTTTTTTTTTTTTTTTTTTTTTTTTTTTTGAGCATTATCTTCAGTTTTATCTGTATATTTTGTTAGATCTATAGACATCTGTTCATTTGTTGATTTTGTTTCATCTTTCAATTCATCAACAGATTTTGATTCAGTAGTTGATTTGGAGTCCTCTGCAGACAGTTCTTTTTCTAAAACATTAGAATCTGTAGATATTCTTTGTTTAATGAAAGGGAATGAGGGAGATTTAGCTCCAATTTTATCAAGAATAGGATTGGAGTGAACATCAGATTGTTTTTCACCAAGGCTTCTTTCTTTTATGACCGCTCTATGTGGCAAAAAAAAATTCGGCTTCCGTTCCTGGAGTTGATTTGACCTCTTCAATAATACCTTCTTGTAGCCACTCATTGGAGACCGCTTCATAGACATCTAAATTGTTGGACTTCTTTAAAGAATCTACGCAGTTTTTCAATCTACGTTCTCCAATTTTCCGACCACTGGAGAGAGGGGGATGACCTACAATCCAGGGAAGACTAACCTCATAACCTCCTTCATTGTTTATTGAAATATTTCTGTTGAAATGATCTTTTGCAATTTCTTCAAATTCTAAACTGGATTCTTTATCACCTGGATCAAGAATTCCTAAAGTATCTAATCTCCATAAATCTGTTAATTTGGCTTCATTTACGTGCAGTGATAAAACAATTTTCGTAGAATCATTTGTATCTTCTTCATTAGTTTTGCCAATTAATGTCCACCCTAATTTTGTCTGTATAGCAGTTAAATTACGGTTTAAGGATTTAATTTTCCCCGTCAATAACTTCCCATAAATATCAGCTCCAATAAGTAAACTTATTTCCCGTTCATTTGTAATTTTTTGATTCCCTGTATATGCATCATAATCTGAGAATGTTATACCATTTCTTTTAGCTTCCTTTATCCAAGGCCCATTTTTTATTTTAGGAACTTCAGTACATATTTTGTCTTGATCATAGACATCAAAATTGCATTTAAAGGTGTTTTCTAAATTACTTAAATGTATTTTATATCTCTCATGAAGGTGTGTTTCGTGAATCCCACCAAAAAGGCCGTGAATCATTTTTTCGTCTCCCACAGCTTTATATCCCATAAGATTAATAACATCTTTAGTTAAATAAGATCTTTGAGATCCGGAATCGATTAAACAACGTACTAACGTGTGTTTATTTTGATCTTTGTACTCTAAACGGACAATTAAGGTCTGCATTAACACTGCACGATTACAAGTTTTATTTGACAATGATGTACTTTCATTCTTTTCTTGTGATTTAGCCTTTTCTTTTTCAGGACATAAAATTCTATAATGCCGTTTTGAACAATTAGTGCATTTAACGAATTTTCTGCAATTTTTCGCTATGTGCCCTGCATTTTTGAGACAAATAAAACAATAACCATACTGTTTTAAAGTTTCCTTCTTACCCTGTAATGATTTACTTTTAAATAATTCACATTCGGTTAAGAAATGTTTTCCTTTACATTCGGGGCACGTAGTTTGTTTAGAAAATGATACAGTTTCATTAATCAATCCAGAGGCGGTAGGAATCATTTTTGACGACTGCTTGTCGTGAACTAACTTTCCAGACGTAATGCCTATATTCGAAGATTCTTGATTAGAAACTAAAAAAACAGTTCTTTCTCGCGAAATGACTTCCATTTTCAAACATTCTATGATACCTGTAACTTTTAATTCTTCATCATTACCGCATTTTTTTTTTTTTTTTTTTTTTTTTTTTTTTTTTTTTTTTGTTATTTGTAACACTATGTCAGAAGGTAATAATTTAATCAGAATGGGGGCGAGTAACGCTGAATAATTTTCAATCTGTATTCCTAAAGAATTAAGACTCCGGATTTCGGTTTGGCAATTGTCCAATAATCTGCAAAGTGCATAAACATCATTGGATTTCTTAACTGAATTAAGTGATAACAATTTATTAAGATGTGAGTTTATTACCAAATGTTTCTTCCCGAATATTTCTTTTAGAGTTTCTATTGCTGATAAATACTTACTGTTAGTTAAACTATATCCTTTTATTGAATTAGCAGCATTAGAAGTCATATATGACTTTAAATAGTTGAATTTTTCTACGTCAGACAATTCAGAATTTTTATGAATTATTGTTTCAAATTGAACCCAAAATCGTTGCCAATCCGATGGATCGCCGTCAAATTTTTCAATTACCAACTTGAGTAAATTTATTCGAATGGATTCCAATCCCTGAATTACAACTGTTTCTTGAGAGCTATTCATTGTCTTAGTAGAAACATTCACATTATATTTAGTTTCTAATTTTAATTTGGCTCGTTTTACTTTTGTTTTCCAAATTACTAAATTCGAATTATACTCATCACATTTTAAAACTTCAGCTTCTAAATCCTCTAATTTAATAGTGTTTTGAATTTCAGTATCAAGATAATGAAGCTCTTTTTCTTTTAAATCTAATTCAACAAGAAATTGCTCTAACAATTCCTCATCGGCACTATTTTCAGAAATTGCCGCTTCTATTCTATTAATTAATTTCTTAGTTTGACTTCTCACGGTAGTGCATTTTGTTTTGTTAGTTGCATCCATTATTTAAATCAATATTCTAACTATTAATTTATCATATGAAGAGTTTAGTTGGGGCAGATCTGAACACGTCATTAAATTCTCCGATTATCATTCAGTGATTCTATTCCTTTCAGTTAACATAAAAAAAATAATGCCAGTTCCATTATCTATAATTTTATTTAAACAGAAGGCATTTCTGACGTAAAGTTGATTTTGTATAGAAACTTCTACAAACACACCTGTCAGCAAATACATGAAAAGTAACAAGATCGTTTACGTTTAATTGTAATTTAAATAAATTTTTTGTTTTCTAAAATGCAATAAATATTATATATTACTTTATTTAACGGTTTTCAATACTATTTTTTATGCATCGTTAATGCATAAAATATTACGTTTAACAACTTTGCAAATTTTCCTATTTCATTTGTTGCAAACTTGTATTATTAGTTTACTTCCATTTCTAAAACAGCTAAATTATTTGGTGATTTAAAAATTGATATATATTTTAAAAAAAAACAGAATTTTTAAACTTATAACTACCGTGAAATATCCATTATTGACTCCTCTCTCTTTCTTTTAAAAGCAAATTAAATTAAATTTGGAGGAAGCTTATAAACGGAAAACAATTATTAATCCTTAATTTGCAAGCAAATAAGGCAAATAGAGGAATGAGAATCTTTCGCTATTCGGTAGATTTTCGATATACAGTCGAACCTCTATATAACGAAACTCCATACATCGAATTTCTCCATATAACGAATTTTTAGTAAGAACGGTCCCCTTTTCGCATGATTACATTAAAAACAGACTCTATATAGCGAAATATCTATCTCCATATAACGAATTTTTTCATAAATTGATCTTAATTTATTCAGTTTTAAAAAAGCTTCGAAATCATATGGAATCAATTTTCCATCACCTATTTTTGATTTATCGTTCAGTGGAGAGGTTTTTTTTTTTTTTTTATAAATATTACTTCTCTCCTTATTCTTTAAATCTAACAAGTTCATCCCACCTCCCACACACCTTTCAACATCCTTCTCAAAACACAGTCAATTGAATTGTTACACATATAAGAGAGGAATCAATGAGAGCACATAAGAGAGACCTTCAAATGGAGGAAAATATCAACTACAATTTTTCATTCCTTGCTAAAATTTGAGAATTTTTTTTGAGAGCGTAACAATTTTAAAATCAAAACAACAAAAAATTACAGATTTCTTCCTCTGAAATTTATGTAAGTCTTCCTTATTTGATTTTCATTAAGCTTTCAAATAAATGTCTGTTCTCTTTTTTTGAAACTGCTTAAATAAGTAAGAAATAAAATGTTAGGTTAATATATACTTTTAAACATTTCAAATTCTTAATTAAAAAGATCAAAAATAATATTTGTTCAAAATTTACACATTAAATACTATTTTTAACATCATACTCTATACATCGAATTTCTCTATATAACGAATTTTTTACTGGAACGATGGATTTCGTTATATCGAGGCTCGACTGTATATTATCCAAATAATCCCTCCCTTAAATCTGCCTCAAACAAAAAACCATAAGAAAAATTTAAATCCTTCAATTATTTTCTCAAGTTCACTTCTTTATTTTTTTATTTTATTGCAACAATATTTTATCAATTATCTACCCCCCCTCCCAAATCTACTTATTTTATAATATTTTGATTAAACATATAACTCAGAAACCAAATAAATATACATATATTTTTCTTTATGCTGAATTTAACAGATAGCACAACTAATGATTATGGTAACATGTGAAAAAATAAAAAAAAAGATGTCAAAAAATAATTTTTTTCTTTGTGTTCACATGTTTCCCTTGTGTGTTTACAACTGCCCCTTCATTGGGGCACATATAAACATTTTTTTTTTTTTTTTTTTGAATTTATAAAACTGTTAAGAAAAGTAAGAAGAACTATAAAGTTAATTAAAAAAAATAACATGCGTAAAAAAAAGTTCTGTTTACTATATTGAGTAGTTTTGCTTATAAAAATTAACCCAGTTATGAGAAAAAACTATGTTACTGTGAACTGTTCACATGTGCCCCGGTTTCCCCTATATATCCAGGTAGTCCCTGATAGAAATTGATGCTGATTAGTTTTCTGTGTGAATCGTTCAACAGGTGACGCTACTATGCTGTTTTTTATGATTTCTGCAATAGCTCTATCTCAATAATTAATGCATGAATTTTCATCAAACTACAGATTCAGTTAATTCTTTATATGAAGTGATTCTATGTATGTTTTGGTGAGAATCACCAAATAGGGGCGCTGCTATGCTAATTTTTTTCTGATTCGCGCAATAGTTCTATTGCAAGAACTAATGCACGATTTTTTATATACATATTTTATTATTATTATTATTAAATTTAAGATTCAGTTTCAGAATAGTAAATATTATTGCTGATAATGTTTTTGTATAAAACGCACAATAGGTGACACTGTTATTCTTCATTTTAGCTGATATTCGCAAATAGTCCTAACTTCAAAAACTAGTGCGCGGAATTTCATACCATTAGAATCCTCATGATGGGCATAGATTGCTATTTAATTTTAGCACTGTGATAGCGAATTTTCAAGTACTAACATGCATGGGATAGAAAAAAGTTTTGAGATTGCCACATCTGACTAGTTTGATTTATGGAATGGGCACTTCGAGCGGAACAGTATTTTTACATGGGGCCACAAAACAGACTTTATATTTTATAGTGATAATTTACTTTATATTTTATAGTGACATTTATCAATTCGACTTCTAGAAAGTTTTGTAATCATACTTTTATTGTATTTAAGAATATTGTTTTCTAAATCTAAAACATATTGAAAATATACTTAAAAAAAAAGACTTTCATTAAATTAAAAATATATATATATTATTTTTCTCCGCGTACCGCCATACCCAGCTATTTTTTTCATTATTAATTTAAATCTAAGCAAAACTGCGTCTATAAGTGCTCTTTCTTCTCTATAACGAGATAATTATACTATGTCAGCCTTTGAGTCACGTGACAGCATGGTTTATTTTGCACCACATGTAAATCGTCTTACCGCAAAGGAATTTTAAAATAATTTACATATTTGGTAATTTTTACTAGTTTCTTTTTTTTAAATATTTTAATTATTTTATCCTCCCAGAACATTTTATGACTCACTTAATGAAAATTAGAAGAAACATAATTAAACACTGAGTATATTCAGCGCAATTTAACGGTCACTTACCGAAGTGACCAATCAATTGTACGGCAGTATGAAATGAAAATCAAGGCGAATTGTGACGTTAGCTACAGTTCAACAGGATAGTTTTCATTGGTGCCACATTTCGGTTTCGTACTGCGCTACAATCGGTCAATAATATGGATCACTTCAGTAAATTGCGCTGAACATGCCCGTTGATTAAAATATTTATAAAGGAAAATAACAAGATTTTGTTTGGAATCCAGATAGATATTTCACTATTAGTGAAACGAAATTGGCCAATCAGGAGTCTGATCTTTTGTGAACTTTTTGCAAAATAATGATTTTCATTAAATGTATATTTTAAAAAATATACGCTTTTCATTGCTCGATCTTGTACGTATAAGACATACTATGCTGATTCCTGTCGTAACGCCACCGATTTCCAAATTATTCTCCATTCAGTGGCATAAGACTGATGAAGTCCACTATTTAAATTAGATACGATACGTGGAATATACGTATACATTAAATATACGTATTCTTAAATATATTGCCCCACCAGTGGCCGAGAGGTTCGGACCTCTCAACTGGTAGACGGCAGGTGCTGGTTTCGAACCCAATCGCGGCTGTCGGCCTAACCGTTCGGAGTTTTCCGTGGTTTTCTTCGAACCTTGCGTAAATACGGGTTAGGTTCCCTTAGAAAGACCCCCACGGAGGGCACTCCCCCTTGGTCCTATATCCCATTAGCGTAGATAATCGGACGACAAAAATCAATCAATTAATCTTAAAAATACTTTTAACAGATACGCCCTTATACGTATCCGGATACGTTTAAACGTACATTTTAACGTATCCGTATAGCAGAGAAACGTATTATACGGATATACGTATATCGTTTAAACGTATAGTTGCTATACGTATCCCATCGCGAACACTAGTTCATACTATAACGAAGTTTGAAAATTTTTCAGATCTTGCTGTTATAGTATACAGTATTTCGGACACAGTATAATGCTCGAATTCTTTTGTGTATTCCTGTAAATAGGAAGTATAGGAAGTAACTTATATTAAACCTCAGCAACGTATATCAATTTCATAAATTAAGTTTGTAATGGAAATCTTGGGTAATTACGGTATCTTGCAGATTTAATATTTGACTATTACAAGTTATCATCAATGCCGTGAAAAGTAGATCGATAAAAAGAGAAGTATGCAGCCAGGTTCTTTAAAGTAAAGTTTTATTTTCACCCTTTCGAGAAAGTAGGACGCTCAGCGTAAATTACTGGTGGTTACAGCAGAGACGGGGCAAGAGAAAAAGTGAAAGTCGCCGTTCTTTTAGTCAGAACCACGATAACATCAGTTGTCAGATATCGCCAAAGGTTACAATGTTTGGCATGTATATGATATTTGGCCAAAATATACGTGCAATATTTTTCTTCTGAGAGAGAGATTTTGTACTTAGCATATTAACAAGATAATCGCTAATTGGCGATAAAAGAGTTTAAACCTTGATATTGGAATTTGAAAAAGCAAAGGAATTTTGTGGGATAGGCTTTGGGGCTCATGAAGCGGTCTAACATTTGCGAATGTATACCAAATAAGGAACGGTAGCATGAGAAGGAAATATATGTACGACGCGCAAAACATCTTATGCAGCATTTTTATTGTAGAGCAGCTGGTATAAGAAAACCACATTCGGTTTTCTATGACCATATAAGGTATGGACAAAGTGAAATACATGTGCTGGGATTTCGGTGACCGTTACATTAAGGGATTGGTTTAAGTATTACTAAAATGAGAAAAGGGGCGATATATTTGTAACTTCAATTGTAATGTAGATCCTGTTGTGATCATAATTTTAGTTACTTTAAAAGAAAGGATTTTTTTCTTTCTTTCTTTTTTTTTTTTTTTAACTGGAGAACCAGATAAGTTTATCAATTTGTTACCTAACATCGTCATATTCAATGATATATGATATATTGATATCATATATCTCCCCCGCTGGTTTGGGTTTGAAAAATTTTGGACCCGGTACGAAAATGTCTCTCTCAGAATTACATACAAAAGTGTAGGATTATGCTGGTTAAATATTATGAATATATATATTTGAATTTATGCAGTTACACATTATGTCGACATATGATTATATATCTTCAGAGACTCTCTCTTTTATTTTTATTTTTTTTTTTAATGTTCATTTATTTTGATGTTGTTGTCGTTCCGGAACACATTGGCCTTTTATTGCTTAGAGTTCAGGCCTTATTTGTGCTTTTTCTAGCACTTTGCACACAACAAGACATTCTTCCTGTTTTTTTTTCTAGGTATACCATATATTGTTCCTTTATAAAGGTTATCTTTTTTTTTTTAATCAAAGATAAGGCGCCAAATGCAAGGAAGATGTTTAATATGTAAAATAGTCATGAAGTTCGTACCATCAATTGTTTATAATATATATACTTATGAAGAATGTTAGCTATAGGTCACGAATAATATAAAAACATAGGTTATGGATAAAATGAAATCTCGAATAAAATATGAAGAATATGAAGTATATAATAAAAGTATGAATTATGTGGTACAAATATGAAAATCTATACTAAAAGAATACGAAATGGATAGTAAAAATATGAAATGTAGGTTAAAAATATGAAATGGAGGTTAAAAATATGAAATGGAGGTTAAAATACGAAATGGAGGTTAAAATATGAAATGGAGGTTAAAAATATGAAATGGAGGTTAAAATATGAAATGGAGGTTAAAAATATGAAATGGAGGTTAAAATATGAAATGGAGGTTAAAAATATGAAATGGAGGTTGCAACCATGTAAGTGTATCATAATAATATGAAAAATAATGAAATGTTATGGATGAAGTGTATTTTGTGACAAATGAGTATGTTTAAAAAAAATAAGAAAAAAACAAAAATTCGTGTATCCACACAGGACAAGCAAAAAAAAGGAAAGCGACACGCGATCCATAAAAAGGTGCTGCCCTTAATCTTGTCAAATGACAAGGTGATGGCATCGGCTTATGGCCTAGCCCTATGGGAAGTGGGAATATTGGCGAGAGCCCACATTACATGGACCCTCTGCTCCTCCCGAAATCTTTTGCTTTCTCAGAGGAGCGCACGTCGCATTACATAGAAAAACAGGGAGTTTAGGTAAAATTGGTGTGAACTGCACCAATCCGAAATTTCGTTTCTCACCACAATGAAGTTACAGGTCCTTTGGGCGACTTTTGAACGGGCCTTCACTTCGAAGGGGCATAATTAAAAATAAAAAAAATAAAACTCTGATACATATGGTATATATATATATCTGAAAGGGAATGTCAATCCTAGAGTAGTGAGAAACAGCTTTGTCATAATCGGTTAGAGATTTATTGTGCATCATGATTATGTTTGATATGACTAAAATTTAATGTATGTGCAATGTGATATGTTATTTTTATTATTACTATTATTATTATTATTATGTATGAACAATAAAACTACTGAAAGGGAAAAGTAAAAATATTGGCGACAACCCAGCAATTAAGAGACATATCTGTTATGTGGAAGCCCCCTGTGATGGAGAACCTGGACCAGCCATGAACTCCCTCAAAGGAAACTCGAACACAACATGCGTATCATTGTGATGTACTGCATTTACTGTAAATCTATGTTAACCTAGTATTGTGATGGGCTGTGTTAAAAACGAGATCTTAGGTTGTATTTTATGGAGCTGTTTCCTGGGTGACTTATATTTTCCTCATGACGCACAAATAAATGATCATTTCTAGGGGGAGCTATAATTAGCCTGTCAATGTGTACTCTGAATGCCGATTCACCGGGTGAGTGTAAACGCTTAATGGAAACAGAAACTGGCGAATATTTATGTACCACAATAAAAGGTCCGGTGTATTTTGGTTTAAACTTATCAACGGATTTGAGGTACACTATATCCTTTTCTAAGATTACTCTTAGTTTCGCTCGTTTCTGGAAGTGTTGATTTCTCTTTTCTTGTGAATTTTTGATGTTAGTGTATGCTTTTTTGTAAATTGAATTCAAATCATTTAGCAACTGGTAAGTTTCTATCCCCTTATCAAGGATTGGCTGATTAATAGTTTGATCAAAAGTATCACATAATAAAGATAGTTCTCTTCCAAAGTGTAATAAGTTGGGGGAATATTTAGTGGAAGAATGTGTGGAACCATTGTATAGTGATTTATGTATACGTAGTGCATTTTCAAAAGAATGGCCTTCTTCAAGTAACGTGGTAATTGAATATTTTATTGATTTATTTACTCTCTCTGAAATTGCATTACTTTGGGGGTGACCTACTGAGGAATGGAGTATTTTTATGCCCAATGTATCGTTGAATCTGTTGTACATGTCAGAAGTCAGTTGCTTACCTAAATCGCTGAGAATAGTGGCAGGTCTGCCAAAGGTAGTTATGTAATCAAATAAACATTTAGCAATTTTGTCAGTTGTTGTTGTATGCAAAGCAAATAGTTCGAGGTGCCGTGAAAAATGATCTGTTACCGTTAAAACTGATTGTCCGTTTTTAAATGGTCCTAGTAAGTCAATCCCAATGGTATGTCCTGGGTGGGTTGGTGTGTAAGTGGGCTGAAGTGGAGCAGGTGGTGTTATGTGATGTTTTGTTTGAATACACTTAGTACAAGATGCTACAAAATTTAACGTGTCGGTATACATTCCTTTCCAAAAATATCTAGCTATTACAAATGCATATGTTTTAGTTAACCCAAAGTGTGACAGATGACAAATTGTTAAAACTTTAGCCTTAAGTGAGTCTGGTACAATAATATGGTACGAAAATGTGTTATTATATACGTTTTCTTTTTTTGTCATGAGAACCTTACTGTCAGGATGTATGAAGTACATCGGAAATTTTTTTGATGATCCATTTCTTAAAATCTCATTGTAAACTTCGGCCAAATTTGGGTCCTTTCTTTGCTCACTGACAAATGTGTCGTTTGATATTTCAAGTAATGGATCCTTGTTTGCATCTCTGCCTGAAATTAAATAATTTACTGAGTTGGGTTTGTTTTTATTGGATTCTTCGATATTGTCCGAAATATCATTATCTACAATTGGTAAAGCATGAGGGTCATTAAGGAGTTCAGGATTTGATTTAAGATCTTGGGTATTGTTTTCAAATGTACACCTTGATAGATAATCAGCAAGTACATTGGATGATCCCGGTACATGTTCGAAGGAAAAGGTGTATTCAGAAAGTTCAGTTAGCCAACGTGTAGTTAAATCCGCAGGGTTACATGTATTCTTGTATTTTTTTAAGGGAGCACTATCTGACAAAATTACAAATTTCCTGTTGTATAAATAGTACTTAAATGCGATTACTGATTTATAAATGGCCATTAATTCAAGTTTTAAAGCTGGGTAACGTTTTTCTGCATGTTTAAGAGATTTAGAAAAATATGCAATAGGAAGTAATTGTCCTTCATGTTCCTGTAATAATGCACCAGCTATCGCTACCTTAGATGCGTCAGTGTTAACGTAAAAGGTTTTTGACCAATCTGGTAAGCGAACCATAGGTGAACTAAAGAACACTTGTTGCATTTTTTTGAATAATTCTTGGTGTTTTTGTGTCCATTTAAATGTAGCTTTAGGAGTAGTCAAATCAATGAGAGGTTGAATAATTTCCGAAAATGATGGCACCAATGATTTATAAAATGTTACTAAACCAATAAATTTTTTTAATTGTCTCTTAGTTTTTGGTGTGGGAAACGAGTTAATTTTAACAATGTTTGCCTGAATCGGTGCAATAGAGTGGTTTTCAATATGGAACCCTAAGTAGTCAACTGCTGATGTATGAAATGTACATTTGTTTGGAGTCAATGTTAAATTATACTTAGTTAAGATTTTAAGTATTTTATCTAACTTTGAACAAGTTTCCTCAAATGAGTTTGACCCAAATATTAGATCATCTTGATATGAATATACTCCATCAATTTGCAATTCATCAATTAAAGAATCCATTAAATGTTGGAAGAATCCACTTGATGACTTTAGACCAAATACTAGACGTTTATATTTAAAAGTCCCATAGATACATGTAAAGGTTAGTGGGTCTTGAAATTGTTCCGGAAGGTCTATTTGATGATACGCCATTTTGAAGTCTAATGAAGTGAAAAATTTGTATGCGGATAAATTTGAAATTATGGTTTGTATTTTTGGTAGGGGGTATGATGAGCCTTGTAACACGGAATTTAACATACGTAAGTCTAGAGCGAGTCTGTATTTCTGTTTTCCAGACTGATCAGTCTTCTTTTTTACAAGCAAAATGGGACATGCCCACTCAGAACAATTTCGTTCTATAATATCTGCTTCAAGAAGTTGATGAATTTGCTCTTTCATTTCGTTATGTAATGATTGTGGGAGGGGAAATGGTAATGTTTTTATGGGATAGTCATTTATAAACTTTAAATTTGGGACTACCTTGTCTGTGTGGCCTAGTGTTTTTATGGATTTGGAAAATGATGCATAATTATCAAGCAATAATTTTCCTAACCTTTTTGCATTCTCTTCCTGTAAATGATTTAAATTAAAGTCACTAATTTTTAGTTCTTCTTTACGTTGATTTAATGTTTCATTTGATGCCTGAATATAATTACAAATGTAATCCTTTAAGTTATCCTGAGATTTAAGATTAAAATTCGAAACATTTTCACATGAATTCATAATTTGATGAAAATTTGTGTTTTGTGACGGGTCCATAATGTCCATTGTTTCAAATAAAGTTCCTATTCGTGCATTTTTGTTTATGTGTACAGGTTTAGTAGATGAATTTTGTATAAAAACATAAAACTGGAATTTTTTGTGGGGATCTAGTTGTGTTTTGAGTTCCTTCCATGTCTGATTCATAACTTTGACCACCTACAATACTATCGTAAGAAATTATATTCTTTTTTGTTTCACATTGAAAATAGTAATGTTTTCTTGGGTCAATTGAATCAGTTTTTATGGAGATCCACCTCTTTTCCTGTGGTTCTAGTTTAAGTTTATTCTCCAATCGAATTTCTTTTGGGAATTTTTCCGATTGATGTATTTCATGTGTTTCAAGATGATGTGTTTCATTCTCACATAAGGCAGAATCAAGTAGTGGTATGCTAAATTCATTTGTTGACATTTTATTCTTATGAATATCTATCACAATTCTATTTTTGTGAATAAAATCAAAGCCTAAAATTCCCTGGAAGTTAGCGGAATTCGATATGTCAACAATGTAGAAATTATGCGAGAATGACTTTTGGTGTATGCGAATAGAAGTTTTAATGCATGCAGTGAACTGAACATCTGAATTAACTGTTTTAATAGTGACGCCTGTTCCTAATCTTTTATATTTTAGTTTGTCTTTAATTTTTTCAAACAAATCCTGTGATATAATTGAAATGGATGAACCAGTATCGAGCAAAAAGTTAGTTTTATGTCTTGCAATGGAGGCCTTTATGAGGGGGAGTGTTGGGGATGAATTATTTACATTGCAAATAACTGCAACTTTGTCATCACATATGTTAACAGTTTGTGAAGCTACTTCATTATTGTTTTCGACTGTTTGTGATGCAGAATTTTTGGACAATTTAACTTCACATTTTGTTTGCGAAGCAACGGATTTAACCCTTCTGTCTGGACAGAGTGTAGGCAGTGTTGGGTCATGAGTCCATGGAAATTCATCTGAAGTTGCTGATGTGTTAGACTTCTTTTGAGATGTAAAGCCATCAGCTGAAGTACATCTCATTAGTAGTTTAAATTACCATTTCTGTTATCATTTCTTCTATAGTTATTGTCGTATTTATAACTATGTTTATTTCTATTTGAATTTGCTCTACGCCATTTAAAACAATGTTTTGCTGTGTGGCCACGCTTCGCACATAGCTGGCAAGCGGGTGGTGATGTAGATTTATTTTTACGTGTGTTATGTTTAGGTGAAACCGTATGCTTCCTTTTAAAGTCCTTGTTCGCATACTGTTCACGCTGTTTTGAATTTTGTGGGGTTATACTGTGAATTGCGTCTATGTTTTGTTCATTTGGAATGCTTGTTAGTGTTAATGCATTGACTCTTTCAGTTAAAATTTTTAACTGATTAGCAATAGAGTCTGCTACAGGATTTGTTGTGTTACATGTTTGTAGCACATTCTCATTTTGCATTATATCCTGCAACATCTGTGCCCTATCAACAGCAGTGTCATAATCAAGAATGTTTTCCTCTTGCAATTTAATTCTCAGTGGAGGTGGGATGCACGAGATTAGTTTTGTGTATTTAATGTTGTCTAAGGCTTCTTTATCTTTTATGTTATCATGTACTCGAGTAGTTAGAATATTTATTCGGTGTGCAAGGTTTCTAATCGTTTCTTGAGGTAGCATTATTAAATTGTTAAATTCTACGAGCGCTGTTGTTTTACTAGGGGGGGCAAAGAATTTTTTGAATTCTTTTTCTACAAATTTTAATTTGTCAGCTTTATAAATAGATGGGTTCTGAGTAAAGAAAGTAAGCGCAGGTCCGGATAACTTACTACCTAGAAACTGGATGGTGTCCTGATCCTTCCATCCGTGCTCTTTGGCTAATGTTTTGATTTGGTTGAAGAAAAAGTCAACCAAATTAGCATCGCCATCAAAAGTGATGGTTTTGAAAGTAATCTTAGAATTAGCCATATCAGTTAAATATGTAGCTGATCTAATGCAACAAATACTAAAAGAAAAGGTTTAAAACTATTTGTAAATGTTAATTGGTAGGTGTAGGGCTACTATTTAATTGCACCCGTATTCCTTTGACTAAATTCTAAAGATTTCAAAGGTACTCACAATCATTTAAAGTCAAATAAAATAATAATAAAAACACAAAATATCACTTAAATAATAAAAATAGATACCATAATAAAAACTGTTAAAGCACTTAGTTAAAAATATCTAGCTCGTAAATGAGATAGTATTAGAAATGTCTTACTCTTATATTTTTTTTATCTATTACTGAAAACATCTATTTGTTCTCTCATGACTCTGAACAAAATATCACATTGAAAATTACTTACTTTGTATCAAAAAAAATTTTATGAAAAAAAATCACCTTTTTTTTTAGATTAAAGAGTAAGAAAATGTATGTATGCATAATAAAAATATAAAGGGTATCTTATTAATGTTTGGATACAGGATTATAATTGAGATGTTTTAATACCGTAAGATAAAGTTTAATCAAATAAGTATTAAAAAGCATTATTACTATTTTTTTTGAAATGCTCTGAACAAAAAAATGTTATTTAAATAATCATGTATCCAAATAAAACAATAACAATAATAATAGCAAAACATAAATCTAAGTATTGTGGCATTATTGATGTAATAAAATTTCGCTTGAGCACAAATTTAATTTTGATTTTTTTGTGTGTGTGTATGTTTTAGCACCCCTGTCAACAGGGATCAGACGCATATTTCACATTCAAAACTTGTGTGCGTACCATTGATAATCATTTCGGAAAGTACTCAAGGAATAAAGATAATTGGCACACACTTTTTTTTAATATTTTGCGTATTTCTCAATGAAAAATTCTGTATGAGAGATTGATGACTTATTTATCACAAACACTTGATTGCATATTTCACTCTTTTTGTGCTCGACTTGTTGCCACATTAATCGCCACTACTTTTTTTTGGATTTGTTATTTTTTTTGTGTATGTTGAAAATTCTGATGAGAAAAGAAAACAAAACTTTCGTTGATATCACATTTTTTTGGGTATCTTTCTTCACACACACTTATGACACGCATTGCAGCTGATAGACGCCACTGAAAGCACGGAGATGAACGGAGCATATATCACACATGATGAATTCGCAAACAATTATGACGAGCACTGCAGTCGAAATTGAAAAGAAAAAAAAAAAACTGCCGAAGACACTGAGTTGACCGCAGCACGTCGAGATACGAACGCGATGATGAATGTTGACAGCGGACGGAGCCACGCAGGTCGATCAATCAGGGTCGAAGAAAAAAAACTTTTGATTTGACATAACTTTTCCAGCTGGCGAAGGCTTGAGTAACTGTCATACTGGGAGGGACGAGCCTCTTTTGCCGCATCCAACACCCTGCGACCCATAGAAGAAGGAATACGTCTCGAATCCTGTGATGCACATACGGAGCAATAAATCTTGAGTTGTTCGAAAACACCGCATGCCATGCAGAGAAAATGCGAAACCGCTATAGACAGCAGCGATTTCTCCGGATTCTATGAGCGTCCATACTCCTCTAGTCGGGTTAAGTACGGTCTTATAGCACCAAAGTTTGTAATGGAAATCTTGGGTAATTACGGTATCTTGCAGATTTAATATTTGACTATTACAAGTTATCATCAATGCCGTGAAAAGTAGATCGATAAAAAGAGAAGTATGCAGCCAGGTTCTTTAAAGTAAAGTTTTATTTTCACCCTTTCGAGAAAGTAGGACGCTCAGCGTAAATTACTGGTGGTTACAGCAGAGACGGGGCAAGAGAAAAAGTGAAAGTCGCCGTTCTTTTAGTCAGAACCAAGATAACATCAGTTGTCAGATATCGCCAAAGGTTACAATGTTTGGCATGTATATGATATTTGGCCAAAATATACGTGCAATATTTTTCTTCTGAGAGAGAGATTTTGTACTTAGCATATTAACAAGATAATCGCTAATTGGCGATAAAAGAGTTTAAACCTTGATATTGGAATTTGAAAAAGCAAAGGAATTTTGTGGGATAGGCTTTGGGGCTCATGAAGCGGTCTAACATTTGCGAATGTATACCAAATAAGGAACGGTAGCATGAGAAGGAAATATATGTACGACGCGCAAAACATCTTATGCAGCATTTTTATTGTAGAGCAGCTGGTATAAGAAAACCACATTCGGTTTTCTATGACCATATAAGGTATGGACAAAGTGAAATACATGTGCTGGGATTTCGGTGACCGTTACATTAAGGGATTGGTTTAAGTATTACTAAAATGAGAAAAGGGGCGATATATTTGTAACTTCAATTGTAATGTAGATCCTGTTGTGATCATAATTTTAGTTACTTTAAAAGAAAGGATTTTTTTCTTTCTTTCTTTTTTTTTTTTTTTTAACTGGAGAACCAGATAAGTTTATCAATTTGTTACCTAACATCGTCATATTCAATGATATATGATATATTGATATCATAATGATATAGTTCAATATAATTAAAACACACTATAAACAATGTTTCCCAGTATGACATTCTGTAGTGGAATACTTTTGTGTGGCTCTGTAAATTAATAATAAATATTCTTTGCATCACAGATTGTACAGAATGTATATTTTTGTATATACTTTACAGACTCATGATAATTATATTATATTCGAACGAGTGAACATCATTAAAATGCACTTGAAACTATTTTTTTCCTACTGACCGTAAATTAATGGAATACTTTTGATTGTTCCTGTATTTAAAATATACATCCGATTTACATTTTTTTTATAAAATTTAAAATAATTCGAAAAAAGTATGCAGCAATATGCCATTGATAATTTCTTGACTTCATGTTTAGTTCTAATTAAGCGAAGATTCGTTTTATCCGATTTCGAATTAACGAGAGCCGACTGTATATACTTTACCCACTTTTGTTTCTAAAAGGGATAATTAAAAAAAGAAACGTTTTTCCACGTATTAAAATGTACGCAATATCAATGCATAAAGAAAGTACACTCACATTCTTTTTAAAGATTCATTTCTTCTCTTTATTAAACACACAAAAAATAAATGCAATAAAATATCAAATATTTAAAATAACAATTGATTTTACTCCCTTGGAATCTAAAATCAATAGCTTGTGAGTGGTGTTCGTTCGTATATTTTTTAAGAGCTTATACTAGTAATGGAAACACATTCACAAGCTAATATTAACCCTTTCAGAGACAAGCAGCTGTGTTATGTAAAGTTGAATTCATACCAGAATTTTTGATAAATTTTATTTCAAAATGGAGAAATGCAGTTTTAAAGCCCTTTTTTTTAACCAAAGTTATACAAAATAAAATTTTATTCAAAGATCCTGATACGAGTCTTAGTTAAGAGTAAGAAGTATAAAAAATATCCCACTTTTTTTAAAGGATTAAAAAAGTTTTAAATTAATTAGGTTTCCTTAAAAAGCCAATGACGTCGTTCTTTTCTAATTTTTTTCTTTATTTTTTTTCATATGATTGAGACCGATCTCTGATAAAATACTTTTTTCATGTTGGTTGTTTGATTTTTACTTCCTTATTATTTTTTTTTTTTTTGGGGGGGGGGGGGTAGAAGGAGGCTACTTTCTCTTTTAGAATTGTTTTCGAAATTGAAAGAGACCCCAGAAAACAACAACAACAAACTGGAAATAAACTCGAAAGACTACGGAAGACATTAGACATACAACCTCAAATGTCCTATGGAAGAAAAAAAAGATTAAAAAAATTTAAAGCAAGCGATAAATTAAAAATAAAATAAAATAAAAATAAATCACTGTCATTGGTTTAACATTAGTTTGATTGTGTGTTTCCGTTATTAACATAATATCTTAACTCCTTCGTGACAAGCGGCAAGTATAGAGTGCGCAAAATCATTTGAATACCATTATTCCCAATCAGTATTGCCTACCTTATCTAATAATACAATTTCATTTATTAAATGAGTAGGCAATTTCTAATGGGAAAAAGTGGCTACAAAAAATTAAAAGAAGATACAGGTCACTTGTCGGTAAGGAATTAATACAAATATTAGCTTAAGTACTGTCAACTGGTCTCAGTTCATAATGGCTTGTATAAAAAAATAAAAATAAAAACAAATGTTTTTTCTTCATTCATCCTTTTTATATGGAAAAAAATGTTCGGGGAATGTGGTTGGATGGAATAAACAATTAGAATCTTCTTCAAATATTCAAAAAGAGAGTCACTTGTCTTCCTCTATATCTTCTAAATCTTCATCCAGGAATGCCAGTGCCAATTTTACTGAGTCATTTCCTTGTTGATTTTTTTCTGCACGTTCTGAATCATTTTCTTCTTGTTCATTTTCTGATACACTGAAACCAAAATAAAACGATAGAAGAAAAATGATTAATTTGTTTAACTGAAAATGAAAAAAATATTCATATCAATATTCATTCAAGAAAAGAAAATTTGCAAATAAGATTATAATTTTAATTGAAAATCAAATTATGAAATCATTTAAAACACTTTTTTTGGTGACGTATTATCATTAGAGTCAACAAAATAAATACAGTCGAGTCTCTCTATAACGAAACTCCATACATTGAATTTCTCTATATAACGAATTTTTTGTAAGAACGGTCCCCTTTTTGCATGATTACAATAAAAACAGTCTCTATATAGCGAAATATCGATCTCCATATAACGAATTTTTTCATAAATTGGTCTTAATTTATTCAGTTTTAAAAAAGCTTCGAAATCATATGGAATCAGTTTTCCATCACTTATTTTGGATTTATCGTTCAGTGCTGTGTTTTTTTTTTTTATATATATTACTTTTCTCCTTGTTCTTTAAATCCAACGAATTCATCCCACCTCCCCCACACCTTTCCACATCCTTCTCAAAACAGAGTCAATTGGATTGTTACACATATAAGAGAGGAATCAATGAGAGGCACATAAGAGAGGATGGAGGAAAATGTTAACTACAATTTTTCATTCCTTGCTAAAATTTGAGCAATATTTTTGAGAGCATAACAATAAAAAAAAAATCTTCATTTAAAATTAATGCAAGTCTTTCTTATTTGATTTTCATTAAACTTTCAAATAAATGTCTATTGTCTTTTTTTGAAACAGCTTAAATAATTAAGAAATAAATTGTTAGGTTAATATATACTTTTAAACATTTCAAATTCTTATTTATAAAGATCAAAAATAATATTTGTTCAAAATTTACACATTAAATACGATTTTCAACATCATTCTCTATACATCGAATTTCTCTATATAACGAATTTTTTACTGGAACGACGGATTTCGTTATATAGATACTCGACTGTATTTGAAATTTGGTATTTCTTAGTTGCAAAACTTCGTGTCCTATTCCATACATGGCAGTAGCTTGCAATTTTGACTCTGCTAATGTTTCTTTATCGACACGTATCGCGTTAGGGAAACGTTAAAAATAAGTTTTTCACTTTGATTTGTTTGCAAGGTTAATATTAAAAATGGATAATGAAAAGTTACATTTTTGTATCATCAGGGGTCTGTCTAGACTTTTCTCACAGGGTCCTGTTTTTGTGAAATTGTGAATTTTTTTCTTATATTTGTGAAAATTTTAGCCGGAATTTTGTGAATTTTAAATTATCGATGTCTTCAAGTTCTGTTTTTCATGTATAAAAAGCTAAGTAATATGCTCTTTTGTGAGTTCAACAGCTTATTTACAAGCCAGATTTTATTATTAAATGATTAAATTTGTGAAAAGTTCAATTTGAAAGTGAAAAAAATTCTGTGAAAGGTCTATTTAAGAGACAAATAATTTTGTGAATGGTTTTGTTTTGGGGTAAAATGTTTTGAGAAGGGTCCTGTTTGGTATAAAAAATTTTGTGAAGGGTCCTGTTTTAAGATAAATTATTTTGTGAAGTGTCCTTTAAAGTCCCTAAAATTGTCCTAAACATATTCCTGGTCATGTTATGCTATGCAAGTTTAAAAAAGAGTGAGTGTTGGGCGTGCTACAAAAAATATCCAAGACGTTTATTTGAATCGTGCTCCCGCTCTTAGGACAGTCAAAAAGTAGTTTTGTCGATTTCGAAAGGGTTACCCAAATCTTAAGAATGAAATTCAACCTGAGCGAACTTCTGGCATTGATAATGACTCAACCCGTGATTTAGTGTATAATTATGCACGAATTATTACTGAAGAGATTGATGAGAAACTAAATGTGAACAACTTAACTATATTTCACTATTTAAAACAACTTGGGTGCACTCCGAAACTACATGCATCGGAAATCGGGCAAGAACTTTCGCAATCGCCCAATACTTAGAAAAGAAAATCCGCAAATAAAAATATAATTTTAATTTATTTATAATTAAAATTATAATCTCTTTTAAATGCTTCTTCGGAGACATATTAATGTTAGGCTAAAACAAATTACATTAAATTTTTTTACATATCTTTTGAAATGTTTCCCCATGTAGCATATGTCGCATAGCTAAGTTTGTAGATAGATTTTTAATAATTTTCATTGCATTCTTCAAGAATTCTCCAGTTTGCTCCAATCTCTATCAAGCTGTTCTAGACATTTTATTTTGACATTCTCCATTTACAGAATCTCATTACGAGAAATTAGAATGAATTTTAAAGATTGTTTAAGAAATTCATTCATTTTTTTTCAGCATACAAACGTAATCAAACAATAAAGATAGGCTAACGTAGAGTTTTGATTTTCAAATCTTGTCTATAGTTTATTTTTCTAATCTTGAACATCTTGACATATATTATAAGAGCATTCTACTTCTTTGTTTCAAAATTTTTGATTTTGCCGTTTTTTTAATCGTTCAAGTGTAGTTGATGCTTTAAAGTTTTTTCGTGCACTCTTAAAACGAAAGAGTAGATTTGGCTTCTCAGGAAAGAGCTGTAATTTATTGGATCGTTAATGAGTTGTTTTTTAAATGTTTTACTCATGTTGATTTAAATTGCTTTTTTTAAACTACTCATCTTGATTTAAATTGCTTTTTTTAAACTACTCATCTTGATTTAAATTGCTTTTTTTAAACTACTCATCTTGATTTAAATTGCTTACAAGCAACTTGCTACTCGAGTTGTTTCAACTCTTTTTGAGAAGTCGCTTTTCAAATCGCGAGATGAGTGAATTTTGACCCAACTTGAGTTATTTTGTCGCTACGGTTTTAAGAGAGTGATATTTCATTTCCTTATAGTATCTTTTGCTCATTGAAGATAACATCACTCGTTGAAAGTAATACTATTGTAAAATTTTAAGCATGTTTTTCACGAAACTGTGATTTTCAAGTTAGGCGACAATTTTACTCAAGAATTATTGGACTTATTTCCTTCCTTTTTCATTTAAACGAATTATAATCATTTTTGATGGAACTTGCGCTGTCGAAAAGTATCCTTTTCCCAAATTAAATCTTTTAAAGATCGTAAAATGTTAAAAAAAAAAAAAGGAGAAAAGATTATCTTTTTCTTCAAATGTTCACGATATTGTCAAAAATTAACATTTTAAAATAAATGTTGGTATAAGCTCTAGATATTCCAATACCTTTTCATAATAGTGTAATCCAATTTGTATGATATACTTGGGATCGGAGAAAAATGGCCGTCTGATTGAAAATTCATGCACTTATCTGCAGCTGCTCGAGGCATGATATTTATTGTTTTAAACAAACGCAAAAAATATTTAAAATATCAATAAATTCAATGCAAAAACGTTATAAATACTCCATGTTTTTAAATTGTAATCCAGCGTTTCGTGCATTTTCCCCCTCCTATTTTTAACTGAAAATGCATGTTCAACTTTTCGGGGAAAAAAGTTTTTTGTTGAGTTTTATCTTCTATTTTTTTTTTTTCTGGTGGTATTTTTTATTGTAATTTTCTGTAAAAGTGATGCTGGCAATTTCGTTATGTTTAAAATTAGCTTCTTACTCTCATCATTTGTAGTCACATGAAAATATGTGTTTTTACAAAATGTAAAGTCTATTTATTTCATTTACTAATATCTAGAAGTAATATCTGCGTTATCCAAAGGTATAATCTTCGTGAAAGTAAAAATCAAGGTAAGCCTATCCGATTCGTACTGCTACACAACTCTGATAAAAAATTTAATAATTCTTATAAAATGTTCGAAGATGATATCTTTTCTCTTTTTACCCGAAAAAAATATAGTAAATGTATGGCAAAGAAATAAAAATTGTCTATCGTAATAGAAATTTCTGACGAGGATTAAACTCCATTGATCTCACCATTGGCTCGGAAAATAGTTTTAAAGAAAATTTCTACTATTAATTCAAGTATGCAATTTAAAGTGTATAAGAAATTGCTGTTTCAAAAAAAAGTTTGATGTAGATAATTTCACCTACCTTGTTAAGACTGGATTAACACCCAACGAAGGCCTGTGTCTTCTTATGTAGACATTGTTAGGTACCGTTAAAGCAGTGGTCTCACTTGTATTCTGCGGACCAAAAGAAGTAACACTGTCCCTTTCTTTTCTGAAATAATTTTATGAGACATGTAACAACAGTAATAAAAGTTTTACTGTTAATATTTTAAATAAAAATATTGAATATGTTTAATAAAGATTCGTCAAAGAAGAAAAAGGTTATAAACAAATTATTATGATTATTATTATTATTATATATGTATAACTGACTTCAAATAATTTCACAGCATTTTCCAGCAAATTTGAAAACTATATATTGTGCTTTTTCCTAACGCTATAAAAATGAGTTAAATATATTCTATAAGGATATTCGTCTTCAATTATGCAAAGTTGGGCTAGAAAAGAATGACGAAGAATGGGCTAGAAAAGAAAACTTTTATTTTCAGATTTTGGTTAGCATTTTGGAAAAAATCATTAATGTGAGAATTAGTTACTGTGCTATTTATACGACTTAAAATACAAAATAAAATAAAAAGATTTTCGCACATAAAATTCATAAAAACAAAAATTTTCGTACACAACGTACAAAATCATTTTATTTCTATCAATACGCGTAATTTAAATTTCATCGTTTAAAAAAGGTACGCATAATACGATAAATTGCGATAAATTGTGTATGTATTCTTTAAAAACATTCTGAAGAAATCTTACTTCAGCTCAAAGGGAAACATTAAGACACAGATAGCCAAAATAATAACTCCAAAAAACAATAGTAGTAAATCTGTAAAATAATTCTAAATCGTCTTACTTAAGAGGCTATTTCATTCAAAAGAAAAGACGCTTTTGCTAATATTAATCCTATGGATGAAATTTATAAAGATATCTTGGTTGCATTTTAATATTTTTAAATGATTTTTTTTTTCATTAGATAGCTGAGATTGATCTGAATGCAGGCCGTTTTTTATTTTTTTGATTTTGTTTACAAATATTTTTTGCGAGGACGCTTTCATTTTTGGAACCGTTTGGAAAACGAAAGCACCCCCATAAAAAATATCTGCAACCAAAATCGAAAAAGCAAAAAACGGCCTCCATACATACCAACATAGTGCACGGGCCGGAATTTCCAGGCCCGGCCCGTTGTAAAACTCAAAAGTTCGGCCCGGGCCCGTACAAAAATCAGCGAAAACAGGCCCGGCCCGGCCCGTTTTGGCCCGTTCCAATTTCTACGATTTCTAAAAAATTGAGATTTTTATCATATAACTAAGATTCCTTTAAAGAATACTGCATAATATATCTATGGAATGGTTTTACAGTATATTTTACAGCAAATACACATTAACAACATTAATGATTACTTAGATTCTTAGGCTTTCAACATTCGAATAAAGATTCATTAAAAAATTAATATGGCTTAGAATAAAAGAAAAAAGAAAGAAAGCTAAAAACATCGTTAATTTTGAAGCTGTTTAATAAAAGAAGATTTATAAATATATTTCTATATCATTTTATTATAGATTTTAAATTCAAAGAAGCTCCTTTCTGATGCATTTCTAAATTCATTTTTTTCTCAGAAACGCATAAGATTAGCAGATATCTTTATTCAGAAACTATATAATCGAATGGCGTTATCCTTTTTTTGATACAAGCAATTTAAGAATACTGCAAACAAATAAAATACTGTCATAATTAGCGTTTTGAATAGAATTTCCGGAAGCAATAGCAAGGGAAGGGAGAAAAACCTGGAATCATTTGAGAAACTATTATATCTCAACAAGGTTATACAAGTATTTCATATACCAAAAATGAACAACGCTATTCGATTCCAAATCCCTTCAATAGTTAGGCTTATCACTTTTACACTTTTACAATTTAAAATTAATCAGAAAATGTGTCAAACTTTCGCATTATTGAGAAATTAATTTAAAAATCATCAAGAAGTATATATCCGAAGACTAAGCTAACAGAAGTTCTTTATCGCTGTTAATAATTTTACAAATCATGTTTTCTGCCAATAATTAAGTCTAGTACCAGTCCGGCCAGTCTATATGTAGAAAAATAATGCAAGCGTGATCTCGGACCGGCATGAGTCAGCTAAAAAAATATTAAAACGGGTTACACATAATGTAATCCTCCGATGCCGATCCACTGTGCATTTTTATATTGATGCTGCCAAACTAGTATGGCCACATTTATACTTATTTTCGTTAAAACCATTTTCGTTGAAAATAGCTCATATTTTATCGTTTCTGCCTAAATCTTTAAAAAAGTTTTGGAATTCAAAAAAATTCCGAAATTTTTTTTTATCGGCCCGGCCCGGTCCGTCTGAACCGTTCAATTTTTTGCCGGTCCGGCCCGGCCCGTTGAAAAAACTATTCTAAATCTGCCGGCCCGGCCCGTGAGAAAATTCGAAACGACCGCCGAGGGCCACGGGCCAAGCCCGAACCCGTGCAGACCTCTATACTAATCTCAACTATCCAATCAAAAAAAAAAAAAAAAGATTTTTTTTTAATGATTCTCATTCAATAAGGTGAATAAGATCACTTTGTTGTCCATTTGTAAAGACATTTTCTTTTGAGAACGGATAAAAATATCAAGTAAATATTAATATCAAATGATACGGCTTCATTGTTTTGTAAAATCTTCCAGCATCTATATAATTGTAACTCAATGCAATAAAAAGTTACGGCTTTTGAGGCGACAAGGGACTTTCAAACTCATTTTATATATATTTACTTTCTTCTATTTTTCGAAGAAGAAAATATTGGATTCGTAAAAATTTCTTATGGCTTTACATGTTTTAAAAAACAGACATAGCAAAAAACATGTTTTTGCAAAATGTTTTCCAGTGACTCTGTCTGTTGTCTGTCACTCTGTATGTGACACAAATTTTGTGGACGCTCTATCTCAATAACTAATGCACGGAATTTAATAAAAATTTATATTCAGGTAGTCTCAGATATAAATTTGTGCTGATTATTTTTTGTTGAAAATCGTTCAACAAGTAGTACCCCTATGCAGCATTTTTCATCGTTTCCGCAATAGTTCTACCTCAAGAACTAATGCGCAGATTTTCATTAAATTCCAAATTGAGTTAGACGTTGCCATTTAAAAAATATATATAGAGGGAGAAAAAGGAGTTCGAAGATGGCATGTCCTGGTGACGTAGAATCTAGAAATTTGGCATGAAGGAAGGTTTTCTAGCACACACGTAATGAAAAAAAAAAAATTGCGAAAATCAATAATTTATAATTTTTAGTCGATTTATTACGTGACGAACTCGCTTGACCGTTTGTCTACCAAAACTTTTTTATATTCTTTTATTTTTTCTAGAACGGCTGAAGATATCAATTTGAAAGCTGGCGGCTGAAGATATCAAATAACTAAGTGCATGCCCCCATTCTTGTGCCAAAATTTTGAGCTTTTACTCAATGCACTGAAAAGTTACGATATTAAAATAACAACATTTTTCACGCAAATTCGCTCTCAAAACATATAGTGTGTTTCGCGTTAAACTTAATATTCAGCACGAAGAAAGGCATTATAGAACATGTTAGGAAAAACTCCAAAAATCATTAATTACTTACCCATCATACGTAATATAGGGTAAGTCTTGCAATCGTTTTGAAAATCGAAAAATTTTTTTTGACGTATTTACACGTTTCGGACACTGGAGATTCCGAAAAACATATTTATAGAAAAAAAAATTGCCGTCCGTCCGTCTATGTGTGTGTGTGTCTGTCTGTCTGTAACCGCTCTATCTCTCGAACAAATCGAGATAGAGACTTGAAATTTTGTATGTGCTTAGTATGTAAGAATGGAACGAAGCCTATTGAATATCAGTAACCTCGATTATCCGAGACTTTTTTTTCGGTCTCTCGAAAACTTCGTTCTGATGAAAGGTACATAAAAATTTTCGAATTTTTTTATTTTAAGGAGTGGACGTAAAAGACAATAAATTAACACAAATTTTTCATAAAAAACAAAGTCGATCGGATTATTAGTTGTCGAGATATTTCTAATCCTGTTTTTCACATTCTTTGATTTTTCATGACCCTGTTTTTCATTCAAATTTCAATTCAAAGATATCTTTTAATTGCAAATGAGACACTTAATTTGATGCAAGAAACCGTCAGTGAATATGATAATTAGTTTTAGAGTTATAAGGATGTTTCTTTTATGCAATTCAGTGCTACTTGAATAGTTTGGCGTTTCATACAATTTATCGAAATTGGTTCATCAGAAATTCATTAATAGAACATGATGATGTGTTAAAAATACTTAAATGTTTTGTTTTGGAATTGTAATGCATTTTATAAATTGTTTACATATGTTATGATTTCATATACACTGGTTTCCAAAAATTAAGGAAAAATCACAAAAATAGCGATAACTCGTTCAAAAAGAAAGAAATCCGTATGAAATTTGCATATATCGTTAAATAAAAGATGCTGAATAAAAATACCAAATGGAAATTAGTGGCGCTGCAATCGCATTGTGTCATCCGTGAGGCACATAAAAATGCACGTTAGAGAGTAAGGCTGCAGTTGTCGCTGTGATAGTGATATTATAAATCTAGGATAGCCAATTCATTACAATGACCTCGAGACATCATTTGCCCGCAGAACTGCGATTTATAGCTATTCGGAGATTGGATGCAGGACACAGTCAGGCAGAGGTGGCTAGATGGCTAAATGTGAGTCCTTCGGTGGTTCATAGGCTTTGGCAACAATTTCATATCACTGGTTCGGGTTCAAGAAGGTTCAGCCAAGGACGGCCAAGGGTTTCGACAAGCGCCGATGACCGATATTTGAGGTTATGTGTACGAAGGAACAAAACTGCAACTCCATCTCACCTTAGATCCTGCCTTGCTGCAGACACTGGAAGGTTGGTGTCAATGTCTACTGTGCGTAGAAGGCTTCACGAAGGTGGACTTTACGCGAGGCGACCAGCAGTTTGTGTGCCGCTCACCTAACGTCACCGTTTGGAACGTTTGATGTGGGCACGTCAACATGTCCACTGAAAGGTAGATCAATGGAGGCGTGTTCTCTTCACGGATGAGTCCCGGTTTAGCCTCCAAAGCGATAGTAGGCGTTGTTTGATTTGGAGAGAACAGGGAACACGCTATCATCCATCAAACATTCGTGGAAGAGATTAATACGGAAGAGGCAGTGTCTCTGTTTGGGGTGGTATCTCTTTGGGTGGACGCACAAACCTCCATGTCTTTCCACTTGGAACCGTGAATGTTCACGTCTATAGAGATGACATCCTTGATGCTTATGTGCGACCTTATGCCGGTGCAATAGGTAATGATTTCCTGTTACAGGACGACAACGCTAGACCGCACAGGGTTCGCATCGTGGAAGATTATCTTCAGCACCAGACAATTCAGCGCATGGAATGGCCAGCTCGATCACCGGACTTGAATCCCATCGAGAATGTTTGGGATACTTTAGAGAGACATGTCACTGCTCTCAATACCCCTCCTCTGACCCTTGCCACGCTTACAATTGCTTTGCAAGAGCAATGGCTCTTACTTCCCAGCGAACTCATCGACCGCATAATTGACAGTATGACACATCGCTGTATGTGCTGTATTGCTACTAGGGGTGATCATAAAGCATATTAAAGGTACTTTTCCTATACCAAACTGGCAAACTGATTTTGTTAATTTTATAATCATGCTATTTTTTGAAACACCATAATTGTCTGGTAATTTCTTTTCATGTTATTTTATACCTTACTATGCGTTGTAAATTGTGGCTAAGTTTCATTAAAATCAATATGTAATATTTTGAATTATCGCTATTTTTGTGGTTTTTCCTTAATTTTTGGAAACCAGTGTATTATGTTATGCATATCCATGATAGGTAAGTATTACGGTAGCCTCCAACGACTAGTTTATAATTCTATCATGGTTTATTATGTGACACATTCGTCTGACAGCTTGTCTGTCAAAAGCTTTTCAGAGTTTCGCTCATCTGAAGAAACCCTGTTCCTCTGTCCGTCACAGCGTTCGTACAGAAAAACTGCATAAGTCAGTTACCTCCAATTTTGTGTACTTACAGCTGAATACCTCGTGTCACACGACAAATCATAAAATTGTGAAAAAATCTAACACTTTAATTAAATTATGTTTTTAATGTCATCCGTTCTTTTTTTGCGATTTAAAAAGAGAAGCTTAATTTAAACGTTTTCCGTGTAGATAGACATCATGGCTTGAGAAAACATGCATATTATCCGTATAAAACTTACTTGTTTATGATGCTGAAATAATCTCCAAATATGGAATAATTGGATTCCCTTCTTTTAGTACCATCGTATTGTTCGAAGTTAAAGCGTTCTGGACGTCCGTAACTTTCCCCAAGAGGCCTGTATGGGAAAATATATATATTTATTAATTTTGTAATTTACTTAGTTTCTGCATGAAAATAAATGCACTGATATTCAAAAACATCTCACGGTGTCTCACTACAATAAAAAAAAGCATTTGGGGGTGAATATCAATTTTTTTTTAAATTGTTTTATGCTGAAAACCTGCAAAAAGTAGCTAGTCTAATCTTTCTCTGATGTTTTGTTCGTATTTAGTAAAAAATATATAAATATTTCTGAATCTAACAAAAATTGTAACTTGTGCGTTAGTCGTGTGATTCAATAAAGTTGACTCTGTTTTCTTCGTATTTAGTGAAAAATATATAAATATCTCTAAATCTAACAAAATTGTAACTTGTGCGTTAGTCGAGATTCAATAAAGCTGTCTCTGGTTTCTTCGTATTAGGTAAAAGCTACATAAATATTTCTAAATCTAACAAAAATTGTAATTTTCGCGTTAGTCGCGATTCAAAAAAGCGTTCTACTATCTTCAGAAAGCTTAGAAACCAACAGATAATCTAGAGATTGAATAATATTTTTCACAGAAAAACTTTTTTTTTTTTTTTTTTTTTTTTTTTTTTTTTTTTTTTTTTTTTTGCTGCTTACAAAGAGGAAAAATAAAAGAAAAGTTTCCATTATGTTTTTAGAAAACGCAACTGATTTTTTTTTTTCTGAAAATCTATTACACACAAATATTCCTCTCAATTTCATAAAACTTTCCAAATTTATATGGGGTACCTTCTTCAATCTCTAGCTAGAAGATATTTTCAATCTTAAGATTACTTAATAACACATATTCGATTATTTAACCTTCCTACCCTGTTGAAATTTTACTCAAACTTGATTAAAATATTTCACACCAGAATTTTTATTTAAATCCATTTAACATACTTATTTAACTTTAAACTTTGTGTTATTTATTTAATGTACTTTATGAAAATCTTTCTGGTTTGAATCGAATGAAACGCATTATAGGACTGGGTCGATTAGACCCATTCAGGGTAGGAAGATTAACCATTTCCAGCATGGTCAAATTCTCTTAGTAAAATGAAAAATTATCGACTCTCACCGGAATTTACAAACGACTTTTTTAGAAATTAAGAATCGCTTAATTTAAGCTCTCAATGTAAAAGCAAAATTCTATTAAAATGTTATTGGTGCCGTTTGCAAGTTCGGAATTAAAATTAGGTATCTCTGGTGTGAACACAGTGTGCCGGAAAGGGTTAAATACATACTTCCTAGTTAAAAACCGAAACAAAAATAACCCTAACTACACCTTCAATGATCGTAAGAAGAAACAGGACACTATTTGGGATAGATAACTGTACAGATTTTCAAATATATATTAAAAAAATAATAATAATAAAATAAAAAATAAAAAATAATAAAAATATTACGTTAGCTACATAAAATTGACTAAATGCAATGGGATTCCTTAATTTTTAGAGTTTCAAGGAAAAATAACAATAATAAAAAAATTAAAAAAAATTCAGTTTAACCTGTCTAAAGTGACTACCTTTAGGACCGGTTAAAATGGTCACTACATAGAGGTGGTCATTTTATGGAGTGTTTTTCAAAATAACACATTAAAACTTTTGTGATCTCAAAAAATAAAACTAAATATAAATAAAGAAAAATGTACTACATTAAGTAATGGACTGATTAATTAACAACTATAATAACTGAATTATGAATTTAAAATATACTATTTAGAAGATAATTTACTTAAAACTCACATATTTTCTTTTGAATACAGTTGAAATTCTGACTCAATGATTTAAATAACACATAACTACAAAGTGCATTTTTATTTTCATTGTAATTATATAATGATAATGTTTCTATAACTGGCAGTAATAAACTTTTCATTAAAAATCCCCTTATCATTACGATAAAAGACAAAGTGGTTATTTTATACACTAAGCAAATAGTCACTATAGGAGATAAATTCCTGTACTTTTTTAATGGTTCAAAATAAAATTTCAGAAAATGACCACTTTGGTTTTTCACTTTTTGTTTTAAAATTTTCGGCATGCAAAAAGGGGATGGTCACATTTTACAAGTTCAAATAACATTGACAATGACTGGCTAATTGGTCACTTTACACAGGTGGACACATTAGACATGTGGTCTAATATTATGTCGGACAATTCTGATATTATTTTATAATTGCAGAAGTAAAATTTTCTAAAAGTGGTCATTTTATCCAGATGGCCACTTTACCAAGGTGGTCATTTTAGCAAGTTCCACTGTAATTAAAAACAAGTTTATTTCCAGTGCATTTACTTGTTGAGGGGAGGCATGCAGCAGCAGCAGTAACGAGAAAGGATCTTTTCAACAAAGGCCGGCTTCCGATCATATTCTGGCGGGGGATCTTCTACACTTGTAAACACCATGGTTTGGTCTCGCATGGGAACGCTGAAAAATGCAACAAAAATTTAAAACAATTAGTGGTGACCACACTGCCTCAGTTGTTTATTATTTATCCTTTAGATAAATAAGCAGCAGACGAAAATCTTTCGTTTAGAATCGTCAAATTTCCTTAAGGCCCCTGTCCTCGCTCGACGAAATGCTAGCGAGCTAATGCTATTCCCATGGGGAAGCATTTTTCTAATAACTCTTTCGCATTTTGACATTTTTCAATAATTTTTTTTGCATTGGATAGCTGAGGTGCATGCCGACTCATTACTTTTTTACTTTTTCGATTTTGGTTGCAGATATATTTTTTAAAAAGCACTTTCAGTTTCGGAACCGGTTTTGAAAGTGAAACTAACTTTGTAAAAAATATCTGCAACCAAAATCGAAAAAGTAAAAAAGGTGCGCTTTCGGCATGCACCCCAGCTATCTAATGCAAAAAAAAAAAAATATTCAAAAATGTCAAAATGCGAAAGAGTTATTAGAAAAATGTTTCTCCATAGGAATAGCATTAGCTCGCGAGCGTTTCCTCGAGCGAGGACAGGGGCCTTAAGTATTTTCTGAAATTAGTTTACTTATCAGTAAAATAATATCAAGCATTGAAAAATTCAATATTTTTTACATTTTATTCCGTGAGCATGTACTTTGGAAAATAAATGCCTCGACCAAAACATTACCAACCCAAAATACACGAGATGAAATTTTACATTACTGGTGTCTACAAATAAACCAACAAATTTCCATACATAAAATGCATAATTATTCTCGTAGGTAACTGATTATTCGATGAATTATAAGCTGGGTAATATCTGAGAACGATATGAATAAATATACAGCAACAATGAATAAATATAGAATAATCACCTATTAAATTATTCATTAACGAAAGCAGATAATTTATTAATCATTGGAGTTCTGGTATGTGAATTTTCTACCACTTAATTTTAATCTCCAAATGTTACATTGATGCCGAAATATTCAACCAAATTTATCTGAAAATAGATTAATGCATCTTTTCGTGTATATTCTTAAGCGAATCTTTTATTTAAATACCGGTGCCAATCTGACATTTGGGCATTTTGAAGAAATTCATCTCCAGAGCTCAAAGAGTTAATATTGTTGCTTGGAATTGTTACTAACAAAATTGAAATTCCTTCACTATGTTAATTTGAGATACATTTTTTTTTTCAAAACTCATTTTCGAAAAAATACGAATTGTAACCTATGATTGTTTTAAAACAGAAATTGGTTTCTAATGGTTTCAAACACGCGATTCCACAATTACAGTTGATTTCGCTACCTAGTTTTGAGTTATACATGATTCTTTCGGGTTTGGTGTACTATATAGTGTATAACTTTCAATGGAGTATTATTTTATTTTGTTTAGTTTTGAGTAATTTTATTTTGTTTCATGAAATACTTTCGTCAATATTTACATGTATAGTGATGTTGGTACATGTCTATGAATTTACTATATGACTACATTTATGTTTAGGCATTTAGTAATAATAATTATTATTACTATTTGCTTAATTCCCTATACGCTGTTTGCGATTCTTTTATTTTAAACATATATTTCACTCTTTAAAATAGAAGTAACTTTCCTGGAAGAAATAGGTGTGTAATAGGGCGCAAAAAGTATCAGAAAGTTGTAATAAAAGTTAAATCTGATTAAAATACAATATATTCTAAGCATCCCCAGAAATTCTTCCTTATCTTATTGTCATAAGTACACTGTAAAAAAAAATTCAAGAGGTTACTAAAATTTTTTTAGTAAATTTGTATTCCACTGATTTTTTTAGTAACCATTACAAACTTTTATTTTGCAAGTGAAACAAACATTTCTTTTGTAAACTGAACAAAAGAATTTTTTGTATAACAAACTTAAAACTTTTTAGTATGAGCCACCAAGCAAATTTTAGCAATAGCTCCAAAATTATTTTTAATAACCATTACGTGTACCCGAAGGGCAGGAGCTTCCTTCGAGCTGCATCCAGTGGGTAAAATTACAGACATCTGAAGCGGAAGATTTTTGGCAAAGCCGCAACAGATGATAGCACCAAACATCGCTACCTGCTCTATTTTGACTTGTTACTAAATGTTAGGGAAAGCCCAGAGATCATTACCCATGGTAACTGCTACGACAGGATTTTCATAATTCCTTTATTTAACGAGTACTTACATTGCATACATTCCGTACATATTCGGTAGCGTCCAGCATCGAACCCGGGTACTTTCAACCTGGAGTTTGGTGCTATGACCACTATGCTATCACGGCCACACCAAGTGAGCTTTAGTAATAGCTATTAAAAATGTAAAATTATTAATACTATTCGTTGCTAGCTTTTTTCTAGTAATTCTTACAGATTCCTTGTAACCGAGTAAGATTACAAAAAATTTTTTAGTAATTAAAAGGATCACTAAAATTTTTTTTAGTAGATCGACTCTTTTTTTTTACAGAGTATAATGTTGAAATCAATGGTTGACATCGGAATTTATGTACGAATTTATCAAACCAGTATAAGCCATGCTTTGTTTGGATTGGCCAAGCATTATTTCATAAGATAAATATTTGAAAGAAACAATATCTTTTTATATTATTTTTGCATCTTTATTAAGCAAAAATGTTATTTTATATTTTGACGCATTTTAATTTTAGAAATGTTAATTCAGCCAAATTCCATAAATTGTTTTTAAACGACAAATATATTAAAAATAATACTAATAGTAAATACTTCTTAATAGTTGGTTCACTTTTTTATTTTCAAATTCGAATTTAACAATTAACAAATATAACAATTACTTTTATTTGTTTACAATTCTTTTGTTGCCACTTTACGAAAAAATAATCATAACATAATTCTTTTAAAATGCGTTAAGTATTGTCTGCGTAAATGATTTCACATAATAAGAATAAATTGTGTTAACCATGTGTATTGTGTGTATCATTTAATAAGTTTTTGAAGGATTTTAGAAGGATTGTAGGATTTAGAAGGATTAATTAAATTTGAATTTACAGGGATTTTGTGTAATTTTTATAACCCCACTCAAACCTTTTATATTAAATTATTTTTTAGTATTTTATTTATTTATATATATTAATATATTTATATAATAATAATAATAATATAAATAATATTAATATATTTATATATATTAATATATTTTATTTATTTAATTAATCATGATTCTATTTATAATTACTAAATCCATGATTTATTTTTTCTTCTTAAAATATACGTGTTTCATTTTTTTTTTTTTTTTTTTTTTTTTTTTTTTTTTTTTTTTTGCAAAAATGCGTATATAATAATAATAATAATAATAAAAACATGTAAAATAAATTAATTAAAATAACAACTTTTTAAGATTATTTTGCAAAAAACAATAATGTTGTGCAAATCTACAGATCATAATTTATTTTTATGTTTAATTTCAAGTCAAGATACTGAATAGTTTTTATGTAAAGTGTACAAATGTAATTTGTGTAGCCTAATAATAATATGCAAAAGCTATTTTTCCCATACATAATAAACGGAAAATATTTATATCAGAATTGTGGCATTTCGGAATTAAGTTGGGTGTTCCATGTAATGGACCACTGAGTCACTAAAAGGTCAAGGCTGCTGATCACTCACTTTTCGAATTCCCCCCCCCCCCCCCCCACAACGTTCACTCTTATGGACGTTCGATGCATATGTATATTCAAAATATCTCCTCAGGAAATTAATATTTTTAACTTCCTTTTTACAGTGTTCTCTTCCTTAAGCATGTCTATTTTTTTTTTCTTAGTTTTTAAAATACCTTTAAAAGGTACGTTTAATTTTATAGGAAGTGTTAAAATTTTATTCCCATTTTGTCAGTTTTTAAAACATAAATATTAAATTAAGCAAAGATTTTAGAAATAAGAAAAAAAAAGTGACACCCTTCAAACCTTTATCTACCGCATTATGAATTAATGAAAATTTTACATTCTAAAGCATATTACGTAAATTGTTTAAACTAAATTAAATTATAACAAAATTGTCGGACGTTCCTCTCAGTCCACACAACTTTGAAGAATGTCCGTGGTAGATATAGCTGCCACCACCGATATTACTAGGTGATATCGGTCACCCACTGCGAGGTTTGTGTAAATGAAGACTTACGCTGTCAAGTAACTGAATTATCAGTTTATTAAGAATATATGTACACACTAAATACGCTATTTACAAATCTATAAAATTACAACTCGGATATAGGTGATCCGGTTCAACATTAAATTAGATACAGTAAAGATTTAAAGGTAAAAAACCAACGAGTATAAATGCACAAATAAAGTAAGAAAAGGTAGCAAACAGCCGTTTCGAATCTACTATGGAGATTCTTCATCAGTGCAAAACTCAGCGAGCTAGAAAAAGCAAAACTGAGCTAAGAGACAGAGAGACGCAGGCTTATATACCCGCTACGGAAACGATCCTGCCTAAAGGAAAGCAGCCAATGAGAAGAGAGCAGCCTAACAACTGGCTGGACAAGTAACGACATCTACCGGATAATAAACAAAACAAAAACTAAAAAGCAAAGGGGAAAAAAAAAAGTTTAAATTAAATTAAAGATTTCCAAATGCTAGGAAAATAAGGCGTACTTGATAAGTCATTGACTAAGGAGTGAGAATTTTTAATGATGTGGTAAGCTTCCCAAAAATTAAGATCAAGAATGGAAGGACACTTTTGGATGATGGTAGCTGAAGAAAAGTTAAACTTATGTTGTAAAGACCAACAATGTTGAGCAATCGAAGAACGTTTAAGCTCTTGATTTTTGACAAATCTTTTATGTTCCATTGAACGAAATCTGAGAGCACGTTTTTTTTTTCCTTTGCTTTTTAGTTTTTGTTTTGTTTATTATCCGGTAGATGTCGCTACTTGTCCAGCCAGTTGTTAGACTGCTCTCTTCTCATTGGCTGCTTTCCTTTAGGCGGGATCGTTTCCGTAGCGGGTATATAAGCCTGCGTCTCTCTGTCTCTTAGCTCAGTTTTGCTTTTTCTAGCTCGCTGAGTTTTGCACTGATGAAGAATCTCCATAGTAGATTCGAAACGGCTGTTTGCTACCTTTTCTTGCTTTATTTGTGCATTTATAATCGTTGGTTTTTTATCTTTAAACATTTTTGCACAAAGGCTTTATTTGCTATTTTACAGTAAAGATTGGCTGTGTACTATTCCAATTACACTTTCCACCTCACACTCAATACACGTGAAATTCACTTTTTCGGAGCTCAACCTTGAGTCTCCCAACACAAGTATACTAGGACGTCAGTGTCCTTTGCTCACCAGAAAACGCACTGCCTTACGCTCTACAACACAAAGCACACTTTACCAGAACCTCTGGCATACACCTTCTAGGTACGAAACCCCGGAACGAACTGACTTCTCTGAGACAAACTTGCCCTTCTCAACTCACTGGGTCACACGAATGTCAACCCCCTCTGGAGCTTCCTCATTGGGCAGATTCCCCCACTCCTTTCTTGTTTAGTGACATGCTGCTAATCTGCTGACCATCCGCATACCTCACTGACAGATGGACATGCCTGTCAGCAATCTTCTCTTTCTTATTTTCACCACCTGCACCGTATTATCTGTCAATTCCCCTTTTCACAAAGAAGGAATGTCACCTTGGAAATTCTTATACACAGCCATACAATACGACATATAGAAATAGAGAAATAGTAGAAATTCCATTCTTTAGCCGAGGTGGCATCAGAACCTGACAAAAATTAACATATTTTCCCACACAATTATGAAGGACATAGAAATATTTCTAATATCGCTTGATAAGCTACAAATATTCATCCAGGAAAAACTCTGAACTTTGCATTCGGAAAAAGCGTTTAACCCTTCATCTACCCCATTATGAATTCATGAAAATTTTGCATTCTAAAGAATTTTACGTAAATTTTTTAAACTAAATTAAAAGATTCACTTAGACATTTAATAAATTTTTGAAGGATTTTAGAAGGATTGAAGGATTTAGAAGGATTAATGAAATTTGAATTTACAGGGATTTTGTGCAATATTTATAATCCGACTCAAATCTTTTATTTTAAATTGTTTTCTTAGTATTTTGTAGAATTATTAAATGTACGAATATGATGTTCTTACAATACAAATATAGAAATATTTCCGAATTGAAAAATCCTCATCCCCCTCCCTCAGCGCCAAGAAAACTGAAAAGGTACAAAGGCAAAAGAAATCATCCTTTTTAAAAATATTTTTGTTTTGTATAACCAATAATGCTTTTGGAACAAATTAATGTAATGTATCTGTAACTCATTCTAAACTGTATTACAACTAATTGGCGTAGAATTTTTAACCGACTTCAAAGAGGAGGTTATGATTTCGACCTGTATGTATTTGTTGTTCACTCATAACTTTTGCAAATATGAACCAATTTTGATAATTCTTTTTTTGTTTGAAAGCGTATGAGGCCCATGTGGTCCCATTCGAATTTCATAAAAATCTGATAATTAGAACTTTTAAAAAAATAAAAACTTTAAATTTCAAATTCATTTTGAAGCAATCGACCAATTAGAAGTGTTCATTTTGCATGCTTTTATGTTACACTTATATAGACACACGATCTTTTCACTGTTAAAAGTTTGAAGTTTTTGCTGCATCGTCACTCCACCGCTTTTATGGAATATCTCTATTTTGACCAATGAGAATTCACCATAATACAATAAAGTAATCATTTTCTATAAAAGAGATGGATTGACGATAAAGTAAAAGTTTCAAATTTTTAACAGTGTTCAAAGTGCAAAATCCTAACTGGACGAGGGCCAGGATTCACATAAATGCTGCGCTGTTTGCAAAACGAGATTTATTAACAAGAAAATTTATTTAAAACACTGAAAAATTTGCTAAAATACAGGCTTCTGATTCGTTAATCTGGTTTCGCTAACAGCGCAAATTCTACCTGGATTCCGGACAAGTTCTCCTATGCAAGAAACCGGAAATATACACTGTTAAAAATCTGCTGCATTTTGCTGCAACGCACTCCACCGCTTGTATACAATATCTCTATTTGAACCAATGAGAAAGCTCCATTTCACGGCCAAGTAATCGTTTTCTATACAAGCAGGGGAGTGGGTTGCAGCAAAATGCAGCAGCTTTTTAACAGTGTAGCACCTAGAGGATATAGTGTGGAAATCGGCTATCTCAGGCGTGTTCAGAGCAACTTACAAAAGTAACCAATGTTACCGACTGATTGTAGGGCAGTACGAAAGCAAATTGCGGCATCAATGAAAACTATTCTGTTGAATTGTAGCTGACGTCACACTTCGCTTTGATTTTCATTTCGTACTTGTCTACAATCGGTAAGTGGTCGGTAAGTAACCGGTAAGTTGTGCTGAAAACACGCCCGCTGTAACACTTAAAAAAAGCGCTAAAATGTTCTATTCTTTGAATGTGCAACAATGCTAATGAAATTTAAAGATAGAAGCGACATCTGCATGACATTTTCTAAAAATGCAAGAATTATTGCTACACTGTTAAAAATCTGCTGCATTTTGCTGCAACGCACTCCCCTGCTTGTATAGAAAACGGTTACTTGGCAATGAAATGGAGCTTTCTCATTGGTTGAAATAGAGATATTATATACAAGCGGTGGAGTGCGTTGCAGCAAAATGCAGCAGATTTTTAACAGTGTGGTCTAGATAATGTATCACGAAAATGCCGCAGATGTCGCTGTGATCGACACTTTGGAATTCAGTAGCATCGTTGCACATTTAAAGGATACAAATTTTTAGCACTGCTTGCATTGTAAAAAATTGAACCCTTTTGCTGCATCGTCACTCCATCGCTTTTATAGGAAACGATTACTTCGCTCTATTATGGAGCATTCTCATTGGTCAAAACAAAGAAATTCTACAAAAGCGATGGAGTAACGATGCAGCAAAAGGATAGAAATTTTTACAGTGTCGATAGCAGATTTTCACTCCATGTATTCCAGACTCTCTCCTTCTAACAATGAAAAGTTCTCAAAAATGAAGGCTTATGATTGGTCAATCTTGTTTTGCTTAACAGCGAATAATCCTTCTGGATCCTAACCACTGTTGCAGAGATGCTAGTTTTTTTTCCAAAATACGAAATCTTAACTGGAACAATTCTCGTATCCACCAAAGTGAAAGATCCACGTCGATCCAGACATGAGAATTCGATAACGAAAAGCTGAAAATTAATCTCTAAAGAGCCTTACACGTTAAAGCAAGAGTGTCTGTGTACCAGAGTGCTTGTTATGCCGGATTCAGAAAGTGATTAAAGTACATTGCTATGTGCTAGATTTACATTTGGACAAATATAAATGATGAAAAATTTTGATAAGCTTACCATTAAAGTTAAGCTAGTTAACTTCTTTCACCCATAAAACAAACTCGTTCAGGCGACTACCGCCAAGTTCTGGAATAAAAATTCTTAAATTTTCTGTACTTTGGAAAACCGCGTTTATCAAAGAACATTCTTAACTTCAAATATTACTATTTTTATATAGACACATGTTGAATCATGGTGTGATGTTAATAATATCTTCCTTTTTAGTTTTTATAACTGAAAAGGGTATTTTAATACATACGAACATTTAGAATTACTTTGCTATGCATTGAATCATAGAAGCAATTTGACGCGCTCTGATTGTGTACCCGTACTTTAAACTGTAAAAAATCTGACCCTTTTGCTGCATCGTCACTACCCCGCTTTTATAGAATATCTCACTTTTGATCCATGAGAATGCTCCATAATAAGCTGAAGTAATCGTTTTCTATATTAGCGGTGGAGGGACGATGCAGCAAAAGGGTCAAAATTTTAACAGTGTACCCTGTTTAAAATATCTTCAAAAATTACCTCTGTTTTTAAAGACTATTTATTTTCTGACCAATGAAAACGCTCCATAGACGTTTTTAGATTGCTCCCATTAGTCAGAAAATAGATAGCTTTAAAAACAAAGGTAAATTTTCACAATATTTTTAACGTCTACTGATGGATTGTCAGCTTTTCAATGCCCATTTACGAAGTCTGTAGATTTCAATGTGGACCTTAAGGCACTACACTAGTCTCAGAAAAAGATCCGGATGTTAGTGTAAAGACTATGGGTGTGTTCTTTTCAAATATCTCGCTCAAATTTTAATATATTTACGTGATTTTTTTTTCATAGGATAGCCGAGGATGATCTACAACCGGCCTAGTTTTTACTTCTTCGATTTTGCTTATGTAACCTATGTTTTATATAATGATATTTTCAATTTCAGAACCGTTTAAACCGGTTTTGAAATTTAAAATATTTTTTTTAATCCTAAACCAAAATTGAAAAAGTAAAAACTAGGCCGGTTGTGGAATATTCTCAACTATCCTATGCAAAAAAAAAAAAAAAAAAAAAAAATCACGTAAAAATTTTAAAATTTGAGCGAGATATTTGAAAAGAACGTCCCCATACACAGTTAAAAATCTGCAGCATTTTGCTGCAACGCACTCCCCTGCTTGTATAGAAAACGGTTACTTGGCTGTGAAATGGCGCTTTCTCATTGGTTTGAATAGAGATATTATATACAAGTGGTGGATGGCGTTGCAGCAAAATGCAGCAGATTTTTAACAGTGTAGACTTCACATTATCATCCGGGTTTTTTTCTGTGCCTAGTGTGCGGCTTTAAAGTTTGCTGGATGCGATAAATTTCCGAAATGTTAAAGCTTAAATGGACAAGTTCTCGCATCCACTAAAGCGGAAATAGACATCGATACCAATCGACATCCTTAAGTTTTTGAAAAGATGAAAATCCTTTAGTATATATTTTGATCCGGAGGAAAAAATTATCTCTACATATCAATGCAAAATAAAGTGCATAGATATGTGTAACAAAATTATCTTTAGATTCAGATTTGGTTACCGGATTAGACACCAGAATGATTTCAGATTTTGTTCATGTAGGATTCCTCGATGTGAATATGACGACACATGGAGCACAGTACACTGTTAAAAATCTGCTGCATTTTGCTGCAACGCACTCCACCGCTTGTATATAATATCTCTATTCCAACCAATGAGAAAGCTCCATTTCACGTCCAAGTAACCGTTTTCTATACAAGCAAGGGAGTGCGTTGCAACAAAATGCAGCAGATTTTTAACAGTGTATACGATTGATTGAAAAGATTCTGGCCAAAAATGAGTCATCAACGGGGTCCTTGTGGCCGAGTGGTTAAGAAACCACGCTGCTAATCTCTTGAGAGCGTAGGAGATTGTGGGTTCGAATCCCACTGGCTCCGTTGTACACACTCTTTATGTGTAGCTCCCGGTTGTACTTTTCTTGTGTCGTAATATTTCCTTGTGCTATCTTGTCCTTGTATGTCCACGAATTTGTAAAATAATGTGGATTATGTATTTATGTCTGTGTAGAAATAAAGGATAATTCGGCGTACAATCGAATTCTACCAGGAAATCATCATCAAATTTTATAATAGAAAATGCCTAGCATTGCGATACATTGTTAAAAATTTAAATTTTGCTGCATCGCCATTCCATCCCTTTTATGGAATATCTCATACATACACTGTAAAAAATTTTACCCTTTTGCTGCATCGTCACTCCCCCGCTTTTATAAAATATTTGTCTTTTGACCAATGAGAATGCTCCATGATAAATGCCCATAGGCTGAAATAATCGTTTTCCATAAAAGCGGTGGAGTAAGTTTCAAATTTATAACAGTTTAGTTGGGACAAAAGCGTCCGTGAAAAAAGTATTTGGGCATCGAATGCTGTCACTCTCTTATAGATGCAGCCAAGTACAGGTTATGATTTTCGGATTCCTTTTCGAATCATTTCCGATGCCTTTACTCCATTTATAGGAATTAGATTGTTGTTGTTTATCTATTGAATCATAGAGCGATTTTTGTTAAAATCTTTCTTTTTGCTTTTTCTGACTGAAGGGAGAGTACTTTTGACTATACTAGAAAAGCATTTTACTATTCATTGATACATGGAGTCATTTTACTGTTTACTGATTTATGGAAGCGCTTTGCCGCGCGCTTATGTGTAAGGACACTTTACTTGAGGCATTGTCACCTTTCAATAACCACTTCCGATGTCCGTACGATTATATCTTGACTTTAAGATTTCATGAATGCGGTAGCTTTTCGTCGTGCCAGATCTGAAGAAGTTACCACATCCAGAAAACCTAAAGATTCACAACGATACTAACCGATATTGTAAGTGTCTTTTGAAAAGTTGACAATCAAACAGTGACAAGTAAAGCGAATACATCAGAACTCAGCAAAGTGCGTTCATTAGTAATGCGTTGCAAAGAACCATCATATGTCAGTACACATAATTATGTATTACGGTATAAATAACTAAAAAGTAGGAAATAAATTTAACTTTTTCAAAAAAATGTATAACCGACTCCAAAAAAAAGCGCTAAAAAGAATTAAATAATTCTATAAAATTCTCTAATGACAAATCGTTATCCAATAACCACACATTGACCATCATGTACCGGTATAAAACGGTTAAATTTAATATATAGAATTTAATATCCACCAAACATAGATTTTCCAGAGAATATTTTTTACAAGAGATTAATTTATATATTTTTGATTTAATTTTTGAATATATACATATAAAAAGTAAGTAATTACTTTTTGAAGTTGGTGCCAAACTATCTTATGTATAGTAAGAATTGTGGATATATTATGTCTAGTACCATAAATAAAATGGGGAAATCATTATCGATTATGATTGTTTGGCACCAACTTCAAAAAGTAATTCCTTACTTTTTATATGTATCTATTCAAAAATTAAATCAAAAATATGTAAATTAATCTCTTGTAAAAAATATTCTCTGGAAAATCTATGTTTGGTGGATATTAAATTATATATATTAAATTTAACCGTTTTATACCGGTACATGATAGTCAATGTGTGGTTATTGGATAACGATTTGTCATTAGAGAATTTTATAGAATTATTTAATTCTTTTTAGCGCTTTTTTTTGGAGTCGGTTATACATTTTTTTGAAAAAGTTAAATTTATATAATAAGTAATTTTAATGGTACTTATATGTACCGTCGGTAGATAAAGGATTAAAAAGAATTCTAATGATTTAAACTTTCTTTTATGAACGTATTACTTTTAAATATTAATAAAAATGTAAATACGAGGGGGAGTCAGAAAATAAGTTTGCCCTGCCGTCTGTGGACAGTGGTGAGTCTGAAAGTCAAACAATACAATGAGACATGAAAGATACGACACAACTTTATTTGTCAACATAAGTACCAAGCACGCTGAGACATTTGTCATATTGCTTGATAAGCGGTAAAAGTCTTCCAGGAAAACATCAGAACTTTGCATAACTAAGCCGTTAACCCCTTATCTACCGACTATACTTATAAGTATTATAAAATTACTTATTATAAAATTCTTTTAATACGTCAATTAGATGTAATACTGTTTAGAATGAGTTACAGATACATTAATTTATTTTGTTCCAAAACCATTGTTGATTACACAAAAGGAAAATATTTTTTAAAGGATGATTTCCTTTGCCTTTGTATCTTTTCAGCTTTCTTGGCGCTGAGGGAGGGGGATGGGGATTTTTCAATTCGGAAATATTTCTATATTTGTATCGTAAGAATATCATATTTGTATATTTTATAATTCTGAAAAAAACTAAGAAAACAATTTAAAATAAAAATTTGAGTGGGGTTATAAATATTGCACAAAAAATCCCCGTAGGTTCAAATTTAATTAAGCCTTCCAAATCCTCCAATCCTTCTAGAATCCTTCAAAAATTTATTAAATGTTTATGTGAATCTTTTAATTTAGTTTAAAAAATTTACGTAAAATGCTTTAGAATGCAAAATTTTCATGAATTCATAATGGGGTAGATGAAGGGTTAAACGCTTTTTCCGAATGCAAAGTCCAGATTTTTTCCTGGATGAATATTTGTAGCTTATGAAGCGATATCAGAAATGTCTCAATGTCCTTCGTAATTGTGCGGAAAAATATGTGTGAAGATATATCTTATCTTTAATGCCGCATTCTATTTTTCGATTTTCATACACAACTCTGACCACAGTCGACAAGGGAAACTTATTTTTTCAGACTCGTATTTAGATTCTGAATGTATTTATCATATTTGAAAGCTACTTCCTGAAAATTGTCATTACCTTTTTTAAAAATAAAGGTTTCAAAACCATACTTAATATTTAAATATTTTGATTCATTTCGGAATTCGCCGGTTAACTGAATCAAATTTCATTTAATAAAGTGATTCAATAAAATGGCGAAACTTCTACTTAAAATTGTGAAATTGCGTATTACATGGATTAGTTAAGTAAAAACTGTATATTTGAACTAAATCACTTTTCTGCGACTCATTCTGCTAAAAAAAAAGCCGATGATTTCCTGCCAAACAGATGCTCTTTGACTTTAAGTATTATAAGTGAATATTCTAATTAGTACTGATTCTATTAACCGGCGATTCAAATAACCGGAAATCACCTTTATCAGAAACTCCCCCCCCTCCCCTAGAACCAAATTCTGGCTGCGCCACTGTGTACTTTTAATTATTAATAAAAACGTACATATTCAGATATTGAATGTATTTATCACATTTGAAAGCTACTTCCAAAAAATTATCATTACCTTTTTTAAAAAGAAAGATTTTTATCGCTAAAAAATAAAAATGTATGCTTACACCATGTTCATCGTAGATCCCTTATAGTCTGGTATTTTGTGGACAATAGCTGCTTCTGTGTATGGTAGATCTACCGATCCCCCTCTGCCCCAATGCAGATCTCTCTCCATTTTCGCCAGCTTCCCA
>OZ025289.1:52571837-52607837 GCA_964019185.1 Maratus speculifer
TACATCTCGTCCACTATGGTGTAGCTCACCTACATGCAAATGTATCAACGTAAATGCTTTGTTAAAAATATAAACTTTTCTATCAATACAAAATCAACAAATCTTTATGTAAAATTTTGGCATTCTTATTTTAAATGCAAACTTCGACAAAAAATATGAAAAAGGATAAAAGGGGCATCTAAGTTTTTAGTAATTCAATATTACGTAACAAACGTACGCAAACTACTTGATTACGAATTCAAATGCTGAAAATGCTGCAATATAAACGTGACATGTTAATTTTTAGAAATTTAATTTTACTTTATGATAATTATAGTCTGTGCAAAGTAAGTTTGCACAAACTTTTTGATTACAAATTTAAATGCTAAAAATATAATACACTATATGGCCATTGATTATTGAACACTTGCGGTTTTAGACATTTTGTTAAATATCTAGAAAAATACATGAGGGATCATTTCGAAACTCTTAGTGTATAAATATAATAGTATAAGTCATACATCTCCGTGAAGATTTTTTCCCGAAACTCCATAGGGGACCGTCAATAAATTAAAAAAAATGAATATCTTTTGAATAACCCTGTCAAAACTAATGTAGCAAAAGCGCTCAAACTTTAGATTATGATTGAATGCCTTATTTTAATATGCCTTGTTCATTTTTATGCAAATAGCATGCATACTAGCAGAGTAATTAAGGTTTTTATAAAAATGGTCCCAAATTTTTCCCTTGTAATTTTCAGAGTTCTTAATATAAAATAATATTTTTTTCAGAAAATATGACAAACAACATTGCACACAGTACCCTGTAATCAGAATTAAAAAATAATGAAAATTGTATACAAAATGAGTTGGTTTTCTAAATAATTTTTTACTGCGCATACGTCAACGATATCAAAATTTCATTTGCATATTATGTTAGCTAAATGTATAGAGCAACTTTTGTGAAAGTCACAAAATCATAACTTGAAAATTCTGAAAATAATCGTCAATTGAATAAGTTGAAAATCCGTTATTCTCAAAATGAAGCAAAAACAAGAGGGGTTGTATCCATATATTCATTGATTAGTGTCAATATAGAATACACAATACGGGATGTACTACTACATTTGGATAAAATCCCTCATTTTTTTGCTTCATTTTGTAAACAACGGATTTTGTCCTTTTTCTATAGACGATTACTTTCAGAATTTTCAAGCTGTGATTTTGAGACTTTTACAAAAGTTGCTCTATACATTTAGTTAACATAATATGCAAATGAAATTTTGATATCTTTGACGCATGCGCAGTAAAAAATTATTTAGTAAACCTACTCATTTTTCATACAATTTTTATTATTTTTTAATTCTGATTACAGGGTATTGTGTGCAATGTTGTTTGTCATATTTTCTGAAAAAAATATTATTTTATATTAAGAACTCTGAAAATTATAAGGGAAAAACTTGGAAAAATTTGGGACCATTTTTATAAAAACCTTAATTACTCTGCGAGTATGCATGCTATTTGCATAAAAATGAACACAGTCTATTACAATAAGGCATTCAATCATAATCTAGAGTTTGGGCGCTTTTGCTACATTAGTTTTGACAGGGTTATTCAAAAGATATTCATTCTTTTTTAATTTGTTGACGGTCCTCTATGGAGTTTCGGTAAAAATTCTTTACGGAGATGTATGACGTATACTATTATATTTGTACACTAAGAGTTTCGAGATGATTCCTCATGTATTTTTCTAGATATTTAGTAAAATGTCTAAAATCGCAAGTGTCCAATAATCAATGGCCATATAGTGTATTATAAAAAGTCGCATGTGATATTTCAGCCATTTAATTTTACATGCAAAAACTTTTTTATTGCAAATTCAAAAGCTGAAATACAGCAGCATAAACATGATAAGTCAATAGTAGTAGGAAAATAACAGTTTAAGGACATGCGGAGGGACAGAGGGACCGTCCCTCCGCGCCCCTCCGCATCCCTCCGCGCCCCTCCGCATCCCTCCGCGTCCCGCCTGCGGTACCTCCTGCCCCCACCATGCATCCCCCTCCACGAACGCCCCCTAGTGGAAAAAAGGAACATTCTATTATAACAGGATAGGTGAACAACCTTCCCTAATTAAAAATATTATCAATCACATCTCAACATTGAATCATACTATAAGATGAAGATTAAATTTGTATTTGAATTTTGAACAACCATAATTTTAATGAGTATTATTAATTAAACGAAACACTGGAAAAATCTCAGTTTTAACCATTTTATTTAGATTTCTTCAACTACAAGATGAGATTATCAATTTAACACAAGAAAGTTAAACATATATTTGAATTTTGGTTGATAGACATCTTAATGAGTAATATTAATTAAGTAAAAACAATGGAAAATATCAAGTTTTATAGAAAAAGACTGATTTCTTACGATTTTTATCAATTACATGATCAATGTAACGACTTAAAAGTTGAAAGTTAAAGATACATCCTAGTTTTTCAACTGCTATAACCTTAAAGAGTATCGTTAATTAAGTAAAATCAATTGAAAATATCAAGTTTTATAGAAAAAGACTGATTTCTTACGATTTTTATCAACTGCAACGTCAGTGTATCGACTTACAAGTTGAAAGTTAAACATGCATTCTAGTTTTTCAACAGCTATAATCTTAATGAGTATCGTTAATTAAGTAAAAAACAATGGAAAATATCAAGTTTTATAGGAAAAGACTGATTTCTTACGATTTTTTCAACTCAAACTTCAGACTATCAATTTGATAGAAAGAAACTTAACCATGTATTCCAGTTTTGAACAACCATTTCCTTCACGAGCATTTTTAATTAAGTAAAACAACGGAAAATATTAAATTTAACCAATTTCTTGAGAATTTTTCAACTATAATATCAACTTAAGAAAGGAAACTTAAACATTTATCTTAGTTTTTGAACAGCAATCCCTTAATGAACATTGTTAATTAAGCAAAAAACAATGGAAAATATAAATTTTAACCGATTTCTTTAGATATTTTCAAATTAAAAACGACATTTAAACATACATTTTTAACATTCGAACAACTATTACCGGGACGAATTTTAATAATTAAGCATTTAACGAACGAAAATAGTGATTTATTTTTTTATTTATTTATTTTTTTTTTTAAGCAAGAAGGCCAATTGTATAAACTTTTACAGTAATTTGACATTTTAACATACTTTAAAAAACACTAGTTACGTAAGATTTCAAACTTTAGGTGACTAAATCTCAAGATATATTTTTCTCGAAAACAAATATAAAATACATTTTTTAAACTAATTTCCTCAATCTTACGAATTCAACAGGATTTTTACCGATGCAAACATTAGAAGTGAACAACAAATTCTCTCCCCATCTAACCTCAAAATTCCTAAAGGGGAGAGTACAATAGGTTTTTCGACGTCACACTTCGTAAGGTTTTCATTCAAGAAAAATATCTTTTACGTTATAAAAGTCGTTTTCTTAGAAGGATATAAACTTGTGATTTTTGTTTTTGAACAATCATTATCTTAATAAATATTAATAATTAAGGAAAAACAATGGAAAATAATATTTTTTAAGGAAAAAGACGAATTTTATCGAATTTGATTAATTTTTACACTAGTATTTTCAAAAGCAACATGGAAATATCGATTTTTTTAACTGAAGAATTTAACGCATGTTTTAGCTTTAACAACAGAAACTTAATAAGTATCACTGATTAAACAAACAAACAAAAAAAAAATACTGATTCTCAAGAAAAGACGAATTTTTATACAAATTTTCAACACTTTACCTTTCTGAAATTTTTATGTTATCAAACACCAAGTTATTTAAAATATAAATATTATGCTTAATGTTTAGATAGTACACATGACGAATTCCACTTATTCTTTTCATATTATTAATTAAATTGACACATGTTTCACTCTACACTTCAATGATTTCTGAATTTTTACAATACTCACAACCAATTTTCTAACATTTTCCGATTATACATTCTTCAGAAGTACATTTCTAAATGCTACAATCACTTTACATATCGAAAAGATATCATTGAAGCAACTGTATTTAATATTTTTAATACCAATTTTCTAGGATTTTTTAACATTTTCCGATTATACATTCCTCAAAAGTTATTATTACGTATTCTAAACAATAGCAAATATTAATTTTAAGAATAAAAAGACGAATTTAAACAAATTTTATTAGTTTTACACTATTTTTTCTCACCACCAACACGGATATATCAATTTTAACAGAAGAATTAAACGTATATTTTAGTTTTTAACAACAAAAATGTAATAAGTATCATTAACTAAACAAAAATAAATATCAATTTTCAAGAAAAGACAATTTTTTACACAAATTTTCAACTTTGAAATACATTGCTTACATATATTGTTACAGTATATTACTAAACTTAAACTTTTTAAAAAGTTTGAATGTCTTTACAAAGGGTTCATACTTATATTTTTCACGTCTTGACTGCATTCGGAATCTTACAACAAAAGTATACTTTTATTATTATTATTATTATTATTATTATTATTCTAGAAAACATAAAAAATCGTTTCTTGCTGCTTTAGACACTTGACATATTAAAACTACTCTACCCATATAATTAATCAAATTAGGACATGATTCATCTTACACTTCAAAATTTCAGAATTTTTACAATACTTATTTTCATCAAATTTTATTCTTGATCCTATATATTTTAATAGCACAGAATTTTCACATCTGTTTTTATCTACTTATCAGAAAATTATTAAAACACCCAACAACATTTTTCAAATATGAATATTATCTTTACAATTTAATGATGCAAAACATACACGAATACAAAGTTTAATTTTTACAAACATTTCATATTTCAAACCAAACTATTCGAAATTTTCACAGCATAAGAGCAAACATTAGACGAACTTTTTAACATTAATATTGCTTAGATCTTTTCATCATAACTTTTAACTATGATAATTATCCATTTTTAGGTTGATTGTCGAAAAACTGTAACTGAAATTACATAAACTTAATGTAAAAAACCATGTTCTCACACAATTTCTTGAAATTCAACAAAGAATTGACTATTACTCCAATACTTATCTACTTCAATCTCGACTCTCGATAGTATATAGATATTGCATCATTACATACTTACAATTCTTTTCAAACGTTTATCAGAAAATCAAGTCAATCAAAGTCTAGTAGTTATCACACCTGTTCCTCAGAAATATTACTATCATATGAAACAGTAAAGAAAATTAATAGATATTTAGTATTTAATAACTTCATACGTGAAATTACTGCTGAATGAGAATACTAATAATCAATAAAATCAACTGTTGGACAAAAAAATAGTACAGATTACCGAAAATTCAAATCATTTTTTCTACAAAAATTACAAAAATTAACAAATGAATGACCAGTTAGAGAAATAATTAAAAAAAATAATGAACATATTTACAAATTTATTAAAATCACACCTTTTTCTGGATTACAAACCACAATTTCTTGAAAAATTTAACACCGAATTTGTAAGATTTTAATCCTAGTATTACATACACTCAATAAATATTCAAAATTAACAAAAAAATAATTTTTTAGTCTCATCAATAAGCAGAAATTCTATATTAAAAGAATATTTTCATAGTAGTACTTATAAAAATAAGAGTTTACAAACTGATTTTCATAATTTTATCACATTTAAACTTAATTTTTATACATAAAACATTATTTAATCAAATTTTATACTTTCTAATTCAACAAAATTCAATACTTTTTTAGTTTTTAAACCAATACCACAATATTTATTTACATCAAACTTGATTCTTTACCTTTTATATTTCCACATTACACAAATGAGTTAAATACTAACTTGGAACGGGAGTTGAAGTCAATTGATTCAATTCGATTTTCATCGTATACGCATTTCCCTTACACGAAACTTTTTACTTCTATAATCATCTAATGTATTAAAACTAATCTACTCATATTTTTAATCAATTCATCAGATGTTTCATCTCGCACTTCTGAATTATCATCCACCAAGTTGCTTAAAATATAAATACTATCTTTATAGTTTTAATGTAGTATACATGACTAATCTTGAGTTTCCATCTATACTATTAATCAAATTATCATATGTTTCATCTTACAGTTCAACGATTTCTGAATTATCGTCCATCTAGTTGTTTAAAATATTAATAAAATGTTTATAGTTTTTGATTATACATAGTATGTATGAATACAATCTTTAATTTTTAACAGCATATTTCAAATAACCTATTTTCGAAACCAAACTATGTGAATTTTACCACAATACTTATCATCATACAGAGATTTGTGTTTCATACTTTTTCTAAAAATTATCAGATATGTACTCCTCAGAGGAATTTCTATCATATGAATAAATGAAAAAAAAAATTAATTTATATTAAACGTACAGCGAAATTTGATTGCAATATATATGTATTTAATAAAAATAAATAAATAAGAGATTATTTATACATTAAACCTTTACTAAATATATATTTCTTGCGTTATAAAGATGTTTCAACAAGATGAACCAAAACAGCAGCAAACTTCAGAAATTAATGATCTGAATGATTCATCCCTAGCACATGTAGCGTTAATGAATAATACATATGTAAGTACTTATATGAAAAATACTAGAATTCGCATATGAATCGTAATTAGAGTAAATATAAAATGATTTGTCTTACTGCCTACACTTTAACAAATGCCTTTTTACCTATATTGTTGAAAAGAATCCTAATTGTTTGCATTTATTTCTATTACAGATGTGTTCTATTTGCTACAAACACTTCTCAAGTAAATGGAATTTAACAGAACTTACAAAAATCCATACAGGTGAAAAACTTTACACTTGGGAAGATTACCAAATGCTGTTTTCAAGAAGGCATGAATCAAAAGTGCACACATAATCATATAAAGCATCGTCAGTTATATGTAAACTTAGTGAGGATATTCAAAAATTATTCAGACGTTTGAAGAATTTAGACATAAAGGAAGATATTTAGACTATATATCCATCATATTTTCATAACACTTACCACAATATCTCAAACTTAAAATTTGGAAGACATACACACTGCTGAAAAGTAATTTTGTTACCCGTGATTCTTCTAGCCAGCATGAATGTATAGATATTAGTTTGCAATGTATTCTTTAAATGCCCACAATAAATATTCTTTTATATGCATATATCGTTGTGTTTATTTTTTTAAAACCTATTACATTAATAAAATAGGTTACACATACATACACATAACATTTTAAGTGAAACAACACTCTCACAACTTAAAAAATGCACAAGAACATACAAAAATAAGCAGATGTATGAAAAAATATACAAGTTTACAGAATAATTTCAAAGTTTTCTAGAAATACAAACAAAAAATATTTACAATATTAAAAAATTACAAAAGTGAAAAGAAAAAACACAAATGTAAAACAAAAACATCAAAAAGTGAAAAACTCAAAACAAAGTTTTTGAAAAAAAAATTTTACAACAAAAATTTTTTTTACAAAAACCAAAACTTCAAAAAATATTTTTTCAAAAATTTTTTTTTTTCAAAAACATTTTTTACAAAAAAATTTTTTTTCAAAATAAGTTTTTACAAAAGTAAAAAAAAGAAAATCACAACGTTAAAAAAAATGAAAATTTTTTGTTAAAAAAAGTGTAAAAAAATTGCAAAAAAAGTTGCAAAAATTTCAAAAAAAGTTATGAAAAAAGTCTCAAAAATTTCGTTGGTTTTAATGCAGTATGCAATGGCGAAACCATTGCATTTGCTATTAAAAACAACAAAATTTTTGAGACTTTTTTCATAACTTTTTTTGAAATTTTTGCAACTTTTTTTGCAATTTTTTTACACTTTTTTTAACAAAAAATTTTCATTTTTTTAACGTTGTGATTTTCTTTTTTTTACTTTTGTAAAAACTTATTTTGAAAAAAAAATTTTTTGTAAAAAATGTTTTTGAAAAAAAAAATTTTTTGAAAAAATATTTTTTGAAGTTTTGGTTTTTGTAAAAAAAATTTTTGTTGTAAAATTTTTTTTTCAAAAACTTTGTTTTGAGTTTTTCACTTTTTGATGTTTTTGTTTTACATTTGTGTTTTTTCTTTTCACTTTTGTAATTTTTTAATATTGTAAATATTTTTTGTTTGTATTTCTAGAAAACTTTGAAATTATTCTGTAAACTTGTATATTTTTTCATACATCTGCTTATTTTTGTATGTTCTTATGCATTTTTTAAGTTGTGAGAGTGTTGTTTCACTTAAAATGTTATGTGTATGTATGTGTAACCTATTTTATTAATGTAATAGGTTTTAAAAAAATAAACACAACGATATATGCATATAAAAGAATATTTATTGTGGGCATTTAAAGAATACATTGCAAACTAATATCTATACATTCATGCTGGCTAGAAGAATCACGGGTAACAAAATTACTTTTCAGCAGTGTGTATGTCTTCCAAATTTTAAGTTTGAGATATTGTGGTAAGTGTTATGAAAATATGATGGATATATAGTCTAAATATCTTCCTTTATGTCTAAATTCTTCAAACGTCTGAATAATTTTTGAATATCCTCACTAAGTTTACATATAACTGACGATGCTTTATATGATTATGTGTGCACTTTTGATTCATGCCTTCTTGAAAACAGCATTTGGTAATCTTCCCAAGTGTAAAGTTTTTCACCTGTATGGATTTTTGTAAGTTCTGTTAAATTCCATTTACTTGAGAAGTGTTTGTAGCAAATAGAACACATCTGTAATAGAAATAAATGCAAACAATTAGGATTCTTTTCAACAATATAGGTAAAAAGGCATTTGTTAAAGTGTAGGCAGTAAGACAAATCATTTTATATTTACTCTAATTACGATTCATATGCGAATTCTAGTATTTTTCATATAAGTACTTACATATGTATTATTCATTAACGCTACATGTGCTAGGGATGAATCATTCAGATCATTAATTTCTGAAGTTTGCTGCTGTTTTGGTTCATCTTGTTGAAACATCTTTATAACGCAAGAAATATATATTTAGTAAAGGTTTAATGTATAAATAATCGCTTATTTATTTATTTTTATTAAATACATATATATTGCAATCAAATTTCGCTGTACGTTTAATATAAATAATTTTTTTTTTCATTTATTCATATGATAGAAATTCCTCTGAGGAGTACATATCTGATAATTTTTAGAAAAAGTATGAAACACAAATCTCTGTATGATGATAAGTATTGTGGTAAAATTCACATAGTTTGGTTTCGAAAATAGGTTATTTGAAATATGCTGTTAAAAATTAAAGATTGTATTCATACATACTATGTATAATGAAAAACTATAAACATTTTATTAATATTTTAAACAACTAGATGGACGATAATTCAGAAATCGTTGAACTGTAAGATGAAACATATGATAATTTGATTAATAGTATAGATGGAAACTCAAGATTAGTCATGTATACTACATTAAAACTATAAAGAAAGTATTTATATTTTAAGCAACTTGGTGGATGATAATTCAGAAGTGCGAGATGAAACATCTGATGAATTGATTAAAAATATGAGTAGATTAGTTTTAATACATTAGATGATTATAGAAGTAAAAAATTTCGTGTAAGGGAAATGCGTATACGATGAAAATCGAATTGAATCAATTGACTTCAACTCCCGTTCCAAGTTAGTATTTAACTCATTTGTGTAATGTGGAAATATAAAAGGTAAAGAATCAAGTTTGATGTAAATAAATATTGTGGTATTGGTTTAAAAACTAAAAAAGTATTGAATTTTGTTGAATTAGAAAGTATAAAATTTGATTAAATAATGTTTTATGTATAAAAATTAAGTTTAAATGTGATAAAATTATGAAAATCAGTTTGTAAACTCTTATTTTTATAAGTACTACTATGAAAATATTCTTTTAATATAGAATTTCTGCTTATTGATGAGACTAAAAAATTATTTTTTTGTTAATTTTGAATATTTATTGAGTGTATGTAATACTAGGATTAAAATCTTACAAATTCGGTGTTAAATTTTTCAAGAAATTGTGGTTTGTAATCCAGAAAAAGGTGTGATTTTAATAAATTTGTAAATATGTTCATTATTTTTTTTAATTATTTCTCTAACTGGTCATTCATTTGTTAATTTTTGTAATTTTTGTAGAAAAAATGATTTGAATTTTCGGTAATCTGTACTATTTTTTTGTCCAACAGTTGATTTTATTGATTATTAGTATTCTCATTCAGCAGTAATTTCAAGTATGAAGTTATTAAATATTAAATATCTATTAATTTTCTTTACTGTTTCATATGATAGTAATATTTCTGAGGAACAGGTGTGATAACTACTAGACTTTGATTGACTTGATTTTCTGATAAACGTTTGAAAAGAATTGTAAGTATGTAATGATGCAATATCTATATACTATCGAGAGTCGAGATTGAAGTAGATAAGTATTGGAGTAATAGTCAATTCTTTGTTGAATTTCAAGAAATTGTGTGAGAACATGGTTTTTTACATTAAGTTTATGTAATTTCAGTTACAGTTTTTCGACAATCAACCTAAAAATGGATAATTATCATAGTTAAAAGTTATGATGAAAAGATCTAAGCAATATTAATGTTAAAAAGTTCGTCTAATGTTTGCTCTTATGCTGTGAAAATTTCGAATAGTTTGGTTTGAAATATGAAATGTTTGTAAAAATTAAACTTTGTATTCGTGTATGTTTTGCATCATTAAATTGTAAAGATAATATTCATATTTGAAAAATGTTGTTGGGTGTTTTAATAATTTTCTGATAAGTAGATAAAAACAGATGTGAAAATTCTGTGCTATTAAAATATATAGGATCAAGAATAAAATTTGATGAAAATAAGTATTGTAAAAATTCTGAAATTTTGAAGTGTAAGATGAATCATGTCCTAATTTGATTAATTATATGGGTAGAGTAGTTTTAATATGTCAAGTGTCTAAAGCAGCAAGAAACGATTTTTTATGTTTTCTAGAATAATAATAATAATAATAATAATAATAATAATAATAAAAGTATACTTTTGTTGTAAGATTCCGAATGCAGTCAAGACGTGAAAAATATAAGTATGAACCCTTTGTAAAGACATTCAAACTTTTTAAAAAGTTTAAGTTTAGTAATATACTGTAACAATATATGTAAGCAATGTATTTCAAAGTTGAAAATTTGTGTAAAAAATTGTCTTTTCTTGAAAATTGATATTTATTTTTGTTTAGTTAATGATACTTATTACATTTTTGTTGTTAAAAACTAAAATATACGTTTAATTCTTCTGTTAAAATTGATATATCCGTGTTGGTGGTGAGAAAAAATAGTGTAAAACTAATAAAATTTGTTTAAATTCGTCTTTTTATTCTTAAAATTAATATTTGCTATTGTTTAGAATACGTAATAATAACTTTTGAGGAATGTATAATCGGAAAATGTTAAAAAATCTTAGAAAATTGGTATTAAAAATATTAAATACAGTTGCTTCAATGATATCTTTTCGATATGTAAAGTGATTGTAGCATTTAGAAATGTACTTCTGAAGAATGTATAATCGGAAAATGTTAGAAAATTGGTTGTGAGTATTGTAAAAATTCAGAAATCATTGAAGTGTAGAGTGAAACATGTGTCAATTTAATTAATAATATGAAAAGAATAAGTGGAATTCGTCATGTGTACTATCTAAACATTAAGCATAATATTTATATTTTAAATAACTTGGTGTTTGATAACATAAAAATTTCAGAAAGGTAAAGTGTTGAAAATTTGTATAAAAATTCGTCTTTTCTTGAGAATCAGTATTTTTTTTTTGTTTGTTTGTTTAATCAGTGATACTTATTAAGTTTCTGTTGTTAAAGCTAAAACATGCGTTAAATTCTTCAGTTAAAAAAATCGATATTTCCATGTTGCTTTTGAAAATACTAGTGTAAAAATTAATCAAATTCGATAAAATTCGTCTTTTTCCTTAAAAAATATTATTTTCCATTGTTTTTCCTTAATTATTAATATTTATTAAGATAATGATTGTTCAAAAACAAAAATCACAAGTTTATATCCTTCTAAGAAAACGACTTTTATAACGTAAAAGATATTTTTCTTGAATGAAAACCTTACGAAGTGTGACGTCGAAAAACCTATTGTACTCTCCCCTTTAGGAATTTTGAGGTTAGATGGGGAGAGAATTTGTTGTTCACTTCTAATGTTTGCATCGGTAAAAATCCTGTTGAATTCGTAAGATTGAGGAAATTAGTTTAAAAAATGTATTTTATATTTGTTTTCGAGAAAAATATATCTTGAGATTTAGTCACCTAAAGTTTGAAATCTTACGTAACTAGTGTTTTTTAAAGTATGTTAAAATGTCAAATTACTGTAAAAGTTTATACAATTGGCCTTCTTGCTTAAAAAAATAAATAAATAAATAAAAAAATAAATCACTATTTTCGTTCGTTAAATGCTTAATTATTAAAATTCGTCCCGGTAATAGTTGTTCGAATGTTAAAAATGTATGTTTAAATGTCGTTTTTAATTTGAAAATATCTAAAGAAATCGGTTAAAATTTATATTTTCCATTGTTTTTTGCTTAATTAACAATGTTCATTAAGGGATTGCTGTTCAAAAACTAAGATAAATGTTTAAGTTTCCTTTCTTAAGTTGATATTATAGTTGAAAAATTCTCAAGAAATTGGTTAAATTTAATATTTTCCGTTGTTTTACTTAATTAAAAATGCTCGTGAAGGAAATGGTTGTTCAAAACTGGAATACATGGTTAAGTTTCTTTCTATCAAATTGATAGTCTGAAGTTTGAGTTGAAAAAATCGTAAGAAATCAGTCTTTTTCTATAAAACTTGATATTTTCCATTGTTTTTTACTTAATTAACGATACTCATTAAGATTATAGCTGTTGAAAAACTAGAATGCATGTTTAACTTTCAACTTGTAAGTCGATACACTGACGTTGCAGTTGATAAAAATCGTAAGAAATCAGTCTTTTTCTATAAAATTTGATATTTTCAATTGATTTTACTTAATTAACGATACTCTTTAAGGTTATAGCAGTTGAAAAACTAGGATGTACCTTTAACTTTCAACTTTTAAGTCGTTACATTGATCATGTAATTGATAAAAATCGTAAGAAATCAGTCTTTTTCTATAAAACTTGATATTTTCCATTGTTTTTACTTAATTAATATTACTCATTAAGATGTCTATCAACCAAAATTCAAATATATGTTTAACTTTCTTGTGTTAAATTGATAATCTCATCTTGTAGTTGAAGAAATCTAAATAAAATGGTTAAAACTGAGATTTTTCCAGTGTTTCGTTTAATTAATAATACTCATTAAAATTATGGTTGTTCAAAATTCAAATACAAATTTAATCTTCATCTTATAGTATGATTCAATGTTGAGATGTGATTGATAATATTTTTAATTAGGGAAGGTTGTTCACCTATCCTGTTATAATAGAATGTTCCTTTTTTCCACTAGGGGGCGTTCGTGGAGGGGGATGCATGGTGGGGGCAGGAGGTACCGCAGGCGGGACGCGGAGGGATGCGGAGGGGCGCGGAGGGATGCGGAGGGATGCGGAGGGACGGTCCCTCTGTCCCTCCGCATGTCCTTAAACTGTTATTTTCCTACTACTGTCAATAATTGCGCATGACTCTAACGATAATTATGTGTAATACTTTTGGACGTCATTCAATGTGCAATAATGTGAATCAAGAGACTAACAAGATACAATTAAAACCAGTTTTAGTTATTATTCGGCTGCATCAGGCTGATCAGTCTTCCATGTTATGTTATTAAAAAAAAAAAAAAAGCAATCGATTTTAATTCAATTAGCTATTAAAGCTAAATTGTTCAAACTAATAGTCCAAGAGCCGATAGCACAAAAACCTAAAGTATGAAGTACAAGAAGAAAATTCTTATTTTATGGAAGAGTTGAAATCTAATTATTCATGTCTGCCGGAAGTGAAGTAGTGCATAAGTCAAAAATTAATACCATTAGCAGTTGACGTGTTGTGTTTTCATGCTCTAAGTCCTCCATGTTTTCAAACGTTTGATTGCACAATGCTAAACCTACGATTCAACCACTGGTGGTATTAATTTTGGGCTTATGCATCGCTTCACTTCCGGCAGACAGGGATTACTACACTGTAAAAAAAAATTCTGTAAAGGTACTATACTTTATCTAGGAAACTGGGATTCCAAGAACTTTTTCTGTAACGGTAACAACAAAAACTCAAGTTTTAGAATCGGTTACGTGGAGTTTTCCTGTTATCGTTACATGAAAAGTTCTTGGAATCCTAGTTTCCTAGAAAATGTTTAGTCCCTTTACAGATTTTTTTTTTTTTTTTTTTTTTAGAGTGTAGGTTCCCCTATTTCTACACGTCCATTAAATAAAGATTTTTTTCCTGTGCTTAATACCTTAGATTTTGTGCTGTAAGCTCTTGGAATGTAACTACATTCTGAAACACTTTGTTCGAAAATATATCAAATCGCAAATGCTCTTATCGAGAATCTATGTAATTGAACTGAATTTTTTTCCGGCAGAGACAGAAGTATTTTTAGAAAATGTTGTCAAAGTTGGCCTTTAGAACCAAATTTTTGGACGTGACATCGCAAAACAGAAAATAAAACAGCCGTCCTGAGACAGTAATTGCTTATAAACTAAGATGTAATTTATTTTCAAGAAAATTTACTAACAAAAATCTATTCGATTACAAATCACTTCAATAAACAGGATTGCAAGTATCATGATTTCATGTTTAAAAATGAATCAGAAAATATATCAGAAAGCTTCGTACAGCTAAGCGACGAAAAATACTTTTCCGTGGAACTGTCTTAAAGATGAATTCGCAAAGCACAATTTCTCAGAATCATCGATATAAATGTCCACATATAACACTATTGTCAGCCTGTTTTAAAAAGCGAATTTCAGAATATTAAATGCAAACTGAACCTTTTAAGAGTTTCAAGAGTTAATAGTCTTCTATGTTATGTTAAAAAAAAAGAACTTTGTTCAGTTTATTTTTAATGTTCGCAAAACTTCATATGGTTGATGTTGATGTTCTCTACTAGACCGGAGAAAGTGGCAACACAGATAATAATGTCATGAGTTCACGACTGAAATTCCAGAATTAGTTAAAACTCGCATTTGCATATTAAAAAGCAATCGATCTGCCAACTCATATCTTGGTGGAAAACACCTGAAAACCCGATTTCAGTGGTTGACTCGTTAGTTTACCATTGTTTTTTCCTGTTCCCAGTTCTCTATGTTTCAAACTTTTTGGGTGCAGGAAAACACAATGGTAAAATTACGAGTAAACTGTTAAGGTGTTCACTTCAGGTGTTTTGCGCTAAGATTCGACTTGACAGACAGATTGCATTTTCACATGCGAATCAAGTTTTAACTAATTCTAGAATTTCACCCGTGAACTCGATGAAGTGATAGTATGTGCTGCAGCCTCCCGGTCTATACCTCTCAATAAAATTTGCATGAGGAAATTTGAAACACTTACTATCAATATTTAATTATGATGATGCTATTTTTAATTTTAAACCGTTGTATTTGTACTTACCTGTATATTCCTGTCAATAAACCAGTTAGTCTCGAAGTCATCATCATCTTCTCCGAAAGGATTGATTAACTGCTCAGCGACCTGGATAATTTAAGAAACATAAAATTAATCATGAAACCATAACGGGATTTTCTAAATAATATAAAAAGTTTAATGGCTAAATTTTGCGTTAGATCATCTCAAAATATAACCCTTTTGACACAATTCTGAACTTGATTATTGTAAAAGCGCATATCGCATAGAAAATATGAGGAGAAAAACGTGCCTCATGTAATATAAAAAATATTATTGGCCTATCAAGGCAGCATATAAATCCGAACAAACATTATTTCAAAATATTCGGAATTTATATCCTTGCACTTTATTGATAATAATATGGATAATGACAAACGCACAGTGGCAATGTTAATAAGAAAATCAGCAACATTTGCAAGGACACTTGAGAACTGTAAAACATTGGGAATACCTGCGCCTAGGTGCGACTTAAGGGGGCTCAGGGGTTGATCGATACGGAAAAACATGTAAACAGAGCTCTCGCTTCGAGTTCATATAAAAACAGAAGTATTCAATGTATTTAATTTAAACTTTCTGATATTTTAAAGGTATGTTTGTAGTCTTATAAAATTATAAAATGAAGTACTTCAATGTAATATAATAAGAAATATAGCAAACAAAATTTTTGAAAAAAATTATGTGTTATATCACCAACACTAAAATATCTTAACGTTGAATTTACATAAGAACCTAATTTTTGCTTTAAAATGATCAGGAAACTTTACTCTATAGAATGAATTTAGGATATAACTATCACTCAAAAATAACAATATTAAAAAAACTCTCAAATTTGAAAATTTAAAAAACTCCTAAAAAATACAACTTTTTTTCATTAAAAATGGTCAAAATATTAAACTATCTAAATTATATTAATTCATTCTCTAGATAATGATATTATATGCATGCAAAAAAAAAGAAAAAAAAATTAAGCCATTCCATTAAATAGTTTTTTTTTTTTTTTTTTAAATCTTGGTGTTAGTCGTCAAAAATCAAGTTTTGAGAAAACGCGACTTAAAGTTGAAATTATATGGGTGCGGCTATGAAAGTGTTGATACATAAATGTTTATAACTCCGTTAAAAATGCAAATATTTTTATGCGGTTTTTTGCATTGAGTTCAGCATTAATTGAATAATAAAACTAGATCATAAAAAAATCAATTTTTTGAAAAGTTTTCAACCTTTGAGCGCCTTTAAGCAATTAACGATTTTTGATTGAATGGAAGTCCACGTAGAAAAATATGCTTCTCTACCAATATCATTTTAAAAACTACTTTTTTGTCTAACAATGAATAAAATTTAAGATTTTTCTAATTAAAAAACATTCGTAAGTAACACAAAATTACAAAACAAAGGATTTTAAAACATAAGTTTGGCATTTCACAGATCATACGTGATCAATGTCTGTAAAAAAAAAAACCCCACTTCGTCACAGAGTAAAACCGAGTCTAATGAAAACGACAGGTTACCGCGTTGCATCCTCACGTGTCTTTTTCGTCAACATCGGTACAGCGGTAAAGTTTAGCAGGATGTTTTGGGTTGAACCAACATTGATGAAGAAATTACGAGACATTTCACAAAACTTTTAACAAAATAATATTTAAAAATAATAATAAAAAAAAAAAATGGTTGCATCGGCCACTGTCCTATTTATCACAAAATTTATTGATTTTACCTCAATTCCTTCTAATTGTTGTTATATGTCGTTACTTATGGTCATACAGCCCACTAAGGCAACACTACACCCTTTGAAAGCATAACACAGGAATGCTGTACTTGTATTATTTGACAAGTCTCAAAATTTACACATAAGCGACCACTACCACAAGTGGATTTATTTTCGTATAAACTATTTTTTAAAGACTAAAAGACTAAAATACAAGAGTGACTAGAGACTAAAATATAAGAGTTAAAAATGCATTAAATTCAGTATTTTCGGGTGTTCAACTTACTTTCAGCCATCCAAGAAAGAAGAAAAACTGTATGAAGGTATAGATTGGAAAATAGAGATCAATATCGTGACCTTTGTATCCCTGAGTTGGATCTAAAAACTGGCGACCGATGAGACACGTTATGAAGAATAAATGCGTCATCAGGGTCACTACCTACAAAAGGAAAGAAAACACATTGTTAGAAAGATTTTATAGCGTTTAATCTATTCAACTTCAAATTTTCCACAGATTGAAAAATATTTACTATCGTTATTTTAATGAATTAGAATTATAATTGTATATGATCGAAATACACTGGCTCCAAAAATACAATTGTTTTTTTACGTTTTCCATTAAAGAAATCAAAATAAAGGAAAAAGAATATAGTTTGCATGAATTATTACATGTAACTTCAATAAAGCATTATGAATTATTCATACCTATACAACTGATTTTTCAAACAACCCGACACTTATATGGCAGACAGAGGATAGTGCAAATATCCACTTTTGTAATTTATGTAGATTTTTTAATGTTTACCGTATCTTTAATTGGTGGTACTACGATAAAGATAACGTTGGCATTCTCTAGAAAATGTCATTTGTCCAATTCGTTAACACCGCGGGCAACCCGATGAATGTAAATAGGGCTTTAACGAACTGATGCTGCTGGACGTTTCAGTCTGTCTTGTAGCGTATACCAAAGACTCTAAGTACGCATATTTGTATACATTTTAATCCGTGTTCATGAGTAAGGGGTGAAAAATCCACAAAGCTCACAAGTTTTCCCTGTTGGAAGTTGGAACTTAGAATTATATCATTAAGCAGAGTCATTGGAGTCATGGAATCTGTAACTATAAAATTCCGAATTATAATATTATTATATTAAAGATTCTAGTAACTATATTGAATATTAAATACAACTTCTTAATAAAAGCAATGTAGATCTTAGATGTTACGCCCGTAGCTGAAGTCCAGAATAATTATATTGGAAAAAATTAAGAAAGCTCAAGAACAAAATATGACAACAATGGACAACGCATATAAACAGCTTTCGGTCGAAAATAAATAAAGTACAAATAGAAATATATTACTGATGTAGAAATATACATATATATTTATTTGCAGTTAAGTAACGGATCAAAAAGAGAGAAATGTTATATTCAAACAATTATATACAAGTAGATATGGCATACAAAAAGTCCATGAGGGTACCCAGAATTCAACTGAACGTTAATAAAAGTATGAACATATTTTCGTTAATAGTGAGTAAATACTTTTATTAACACAGTTTTTGACTAATTACCTGAGTGTAAACAAGTGGCACAGTAACCCAATCATGACCCCATAGATGTCCAGTCTTTGTTCTTACGCTATTCAGCTCCTAATAAAAAATAATAAAAAAAAGATTAAAATATAAATTTTAAACCTTATTTAGGTAATCATGCTTGAGTAAAATGAAAATACCCCAAAAGACAAATCATGTAATAAAGAATGATATAGCAATCGATTAAAAACAACTTAAAATATTACAAACCCATTATTTCGAAACAATTAACAAATATATTTTTAATTATTTCGAAATAAATGAATTTTTACAATTTAGGAAGAAAATTTTTTTTACAGTTTTTTACTGTGCTCAAGGTGGTTTTTGTGTGTGAAGACGGAATTTTGTAATCGATTTTTAAACCACTTCGTGATGTACCAAAATTATAAAAATTTCGCTCGTTACCGATGACAACACAGCATTTTAATATTTTCACATTTTAATTATTAATTAATGCATTAACTTTATTTATTTATTTATTTATTTTTTTTGGTACCCCACTAGGCGATCAATCGTCAAATATTCACTATAATACGAACAACAGACTATTATACAATAACAACAGAATGTATACTACAGAAATAACAACAGATTTAAATATCTACCAGTAAACAAACGTAAAATAGGCCAAATGGCTCCCACAACACCATAAACTGATACAATGGAACGTTTTAAAGGCTGAAACTTTGAAAATAAGTTATAAATAAACAAGAACATAAAATCGTGCGTCAAACATGCATTATGACGTTCAGAATACTCTTCTAAAACTTCAGTGCTAGAATTCCCACGGGTAAAATAAGGGTCTTACAGGTTAACTTTCATAGATAAATTCACATAATGTAAAAAAAGCTATCAAAAATTTTTTAAAAATGAAAAATCTATAACACATTTGAAAACACAATTGCAATCAATAGTCGGAATAATATTTGAATGTTTTTTGCAACCCTGTATATGATTCATAATTTTATCATACAATACACAGTATACTAAATTTCGGTTCAGTCAGGAAACGCATAGAGCTGTTGAAAAAGCCAATTCGCCATTGGCTAAACCAATTATAAAACGAAAATGTATTTTAGATGTGTCGTTCAGCCCTATATATGATCATTAAAATTTGTACACACTAAGGAATGTTTAAAAAAAAAACACCTACCATAACAGCAAACGCACTTCCAGCAATTATTGGCCATAAATAATATTGAGACTGAATTATTTTGTATGTTTCTGTATATAAATGATGAATACTATGCACACCATATTCCATAGTAAGCATCTGTCACTGCATTTCAGAAGTGTATATAAATTGCCACATGTTCGAAATAGAATAACATGAATAAGATACACCAACAATGGTTTTTCACCAGCGACCGCCATGAGCGGAATTCTTTTAAGGGACCCTGTAAATGAACGTTGAATGCTATGCATAACCTATTCTATAGTAAGCATCGTGTAGTGCCACTGCCTCCTCTACAATGCCTTCTCGCTTGTGACGTAGTGTAGGCGGTTTCCCTGACAACGATCGTGTTCTGAGCTTCGTGGCAATTGTGGAACCAGTAGGGCTAGTGATTTCGCCTCCACTTCATGACGTTTTACGCTTGTCGTCTGCTTAGTGAATAGGCATTGTAGAGGGGGCAGTGGTAGTGCACCTAAGATATATATATATATATATATATACATAAATTTTAATGTATTTGAAGCTGCGAATCATCATTAAAAACCACCACAAATTATTTACTTCCTTAGGTTTTAATGAACGAAATTCTTTTGAATGTCTCTGTAAAAGAAGTATAAAAATTATACACTTCATTTTCAATACGAAGATGCCATAAAAAGTCTTAATAGCATACATCAATTTCATGGCAATTCGATTATATTTATACGAGTAAACAGACAGACAACCGAACAAACAAACCCAATTCTTAAACACTTTTCATCTATGTTGGAAAGTTTTAAAAAGTCTATAATTGCACGTCAAGCGTAGAAAATGACGTACGTTCATACTATAACGAAATTTGAAAAATATCCGGATTTTGGTGTAATAGTATATAGTATAATAGCTGAACTCTTTTGTGTGGCCCTGTAAATGCGAAATAGTTTAATATATATAAAATGCGCCCCGAACAATGCTTCCCCTTATACGTAATAGAATACTTTTGTGTGGCCCTATTAATTAATAACAAATAATCTTTACACCACAGATTGTAAAGAATGTGTATTTTAATATATACTACATAGATGCATATCAACTTTATTAGGTTCGAAAGAGTGTAACATCATTAAAATGCATTTGAAACTATTTTTCCCCATTGACCGTCATACAGCAGAATACTTTTGCTTGTCCCTGTAATTAAACTATAATCCAATTTTCATAAAATTTTAAATGACTCGACAAAATTATGCAACAATTATGTATTTTAAATGTCAAACGATTCAATTGGGAGGTTTCTGCTCTGTTATAAGCCGCAGGACAGACAGACGGACGGACTGATTGTCCGTAAAGGATTGAAATCGATTGTCCATGTTATTGTCATCGCCTCCATGACGTCAGAGTCACACACGGACATGTTTTTGCTTTACAATTTAAACAAGTAATAAAATGGAAGGAACCAATGTCGTTACTTACTTCAAGTATCTGTTTCACGGGCTCGCCAGGTTGTATTCTCCCTTCTTTAACGGCGGCATTGATCAAATTGACGAACCAAATGAATGGAATCCAGTGCTTGTTCACGGTCAGCTTAATGCTTTCGAACATCTGCTTTTCTTCTGAAGTCATGAGACCTAAAAATGCATCCAAATTTTTTTTAAGTTAACAAGGAACAAAAAAATATGCATCAAGGACAGATTACACTGTTAAAACTAATGGTGACACATTGCACCTTATAGGGGTGAAAGGCTTGTCTCACTGGTGACACCCCTAATAGAGCCAGAATGGCACCTTTAATTAGGGTGAAAAGATGGCACCCTTAATCCAGAGTGTCTAATAATAAAAAATTCAAAAATATACAAACCGACTTTTTGCCGTCGAAGGATTCGAACTCATAACGTCTGATTACAAGCTCAGCGTTCTAATCGCTCGGCCATCGAGCTCACCTTTACTCACTCATAGCCATAGATTTTACTTGCCGTCACAGAAAACAGAAAGACACACGTCACAGGGCATGCGCATGGTTCCAGTCACCCGATGAGGTGCCACATTTGCTGCCAATACGAAGTAAATGGCACCTTATTTAGCTCCAATCACCCAGTAAGGGACCTGTCGGCACTGCAACCACATATCCAAGCCCTATGATACCCTAGGGTTCCAAATGCCCCGGGTTCCAATGGACCCTAGGATCTTTTCACCTCCGGGTCCCAAATGGCACCGGTTTGTCACATTCACTTTTAACAGTGTATGAAACGCTTTTTAACATATTCAGAATGCATAACAAAAATTTGCCGTTTGAATTAGGTGAAAGATGGTACCTTAGTAAACAAATTGGAAAATTTTAACTCATTTAAAAATCCGATTTCAGGCTATTGCCATTTATAGTCGAAAAATATCCGAATTTGTTTGTGCAGCCCTGTATGTGATCTGTATAGCTGTATATACAGATAGGCTTCTCACTGGCTTTTGAGCAACATTCGCGATTTGGAGAATAAGAAATGAAAATCAGTCGCCAAATGAAAAGAAATGTTAGAAAAATAGATTCGGCTTGAAACACGGAAAAATGTATCTTGAACGCAATATTGCATCCCTGTTTTCCAAATATTCGAAAATAACTTAATTTTTTGTAATTCCTTATAAAATAGAAATTCGACTATCTGTTACTGAAATTATTACAAATGAGTGCATCAGGGCCGTAGATACAAGTGAATAACAGGTTGGGTTCAAGAGAATGAAGGGGGGGCTCATATTTCTCTCTCTGACGCAGAAAGATAAATTAGTGTATATTCACGCTGTAGATACTATGCTTCTTATTAAATTATTGTAATAACTTCATTTTACACTCAGAAAAGAATAGGATGATGAAAAATTCGAATGTATAACTAGTGCAATATTAAATATCATACTAGCTACATGTGTGCAAAAGTGTGTGAGTGTTGAAACAGTTATTTTAGTTATAATTTAGTATTTCTGCAAAACTGTGAAAGGGCCTCAAAACTAAATTAGATTTTTGAACACAATTTCATTTGGATTTTCAGAACATTAATTCATTTAGTGACCTTGGCATCTTCTCCAGGGGAGTCCCAAAATGTTCTAGGGGGGGGGGGGGGGCTGAGCCGCCCATAGCGCCCCCTTGGCTACGGCCCTGGAGTGCATTCTCAATGTCTCCTAGTCTAAACTGTGTAAATATTTCAGACATTCTTTTAGCAGTCTAAATAAAAATTAAAAATAACAACCTTTCATTTACCGTTGTGAAAACATACGCTAAAAACAGTAAATAGGTGATTTCAGCACCACATAGCTGAAAAATTCTTTTTTCAATTTGGCGCTTGATGCGAGTAATATTGTTTGTGTTTTTACCAGCACTATGCCAGTACATATATAGTGATTACCTGACAATAGATAAATATATATACAGTGGACTCTCTCTATCTGAACACTCTCAAATCTGAACACCCCGGTATTATGAACGCTTTTTGATGATCCCGGTGAAACTCCATAGACTTAACATAAGATAAACTCCCTGCATTCTGAACACCCCGCTGTTATGAATGCTACTTTTGATCCCCATTTTTACCTCACCTCTCTGTAAACTGAACATGTGTTTGGAATCGGAATTCAGAAAATTCCCGCATCATGAAAATTCAGCGAAACTTGTTGCAGAAAAATAAAAAGGTTTAATGAACTCAAATAAGTATAGAATTTTGGAATAGAAAACGGGAAACAAGAACATAAACATTAAAGTTTGGAAAACTTTTTGTCAAATGAGAACAAAGTATCATCCAGTCACTGGACCCCTACTTCGAATTTTTCAGAAAATTGCAAAATTAAAGGCATTGGAATGATTGTTGACTAATTTCAAAATTTAACATAACATCGAATTCAAAATAATGAATGGTGAAGGTGCAGAGGTAAATATCGACACTGTGGAAGAATAGAAAATAAAACTTCTGGACATAACGAAGGATTTCGATACAGCAAACATTTTCAATGCTGACAAAACCAACCTGTTTTTCACAGCTCATCTAAACAAAACTCAAGCAAAAAGAAGCAAAAATTGCATAGTTGGGAAAATGTCAAAAGAAAAATTTGTCATTATGCTCTGTATCAGTTTTATGGATGAGAAGCTCAAATCCCTTGTGATCGGAAAACGTTTAAAAAATGTGAAGATCGCATCATTGCCTACACACTATAAACCAAATCGGAAAATGTAGATGAAAGTCACGATTTTCTCATAGTGGTTCGAGAGAATTAATGAGATAATAAAGAGAGAAAGGAAGAAAAAAAAATTGTTGTTATTGTTAATACCAGATCACTTACCAACATGCAGCTGAGCTACATAACCATGAAGTGTTCCTATTACCAAACTGTACTTCTATAATCCAACCACTGGATCAAAGAGTAATCAAGACCATTAAAACTTACTACTGAATCCATTTTCCGAAGAAATTGTCCCTGATGATTGAGGCGGCAAATTCAGCAAAAGGTCAACGTTATGGATGCTGTCCATTGGATATCAACGGCATAAAATGAAACAACCTCCTACATCATCCAAAGATGCTTCTATGAAGTTGGATTCTTATGTGGGATAGGCAAACAAGAATAAAAAACCAAGAAGCAACAGCTGTGAGTGACTTGATATCAATTCTTCAGAAGCTTCATACTGAAACAGAACTTGGAGCTTATCTCGAAACCGATGAAATCCTTATGGTTTGCAAGAACAACATTGTTGAAGAGGAAGAGGAAAGTGAAGGAGAAGCAGAACCAGAATAGACTGATGAAATAAGATGAACGATAATTACATTCAAGCAATATGACTAAGAGACTCATTCAAGATTTCTTGAACTATGCGTTTGAACATCACCTCAAAGCTTTCCCACTTCTTAAACAGCCAAATAACCTGTACATTGCATGAGCACATACAAAGCAAAAACAGACTAAAATTATTCGTTTAAGTAATGTACTGATTATGCTTTCCAAAGGTGTATTGTAATGTATGTTTTGTAAAAAAAAAATTAATTAAAAAAATGAGATGGCACAGTACAAAACTGACTAAATTTAGTTTGGCATTGCATAATGGTATAACTAACCATGCTACATGTATTATACCGACTGTAAATTCAATGCATAGTAGTAGTAGTAATGCTTTTCCGATTCTCCCTCTATACTGAACACCTCCATAATCTGAACATTTTTGATCGGTCCCATGAGTGTTCGGAATAGAGGGAGCCCACTGTATATCGCATAATCATTCTCTCTTTGGCTGCTGTTAAACTGAATAGCTGTTGAGCCAATATCTCAATAAATAAAACAATGTAAATGGCACTATGCGATTGAACATATAAAGCAACATCCAATCGTTCAGCAACGTGGATAAGAATCTCCACTGTATTGGCACGCACATGTACATAAAAAAAAGGAGCAGAAATTGAGTCTTCGTAATTTGGCGAGTCTGATTGTTCTTTTATTCGCCAAATGGAGCATATTGTCACGATTTGGCGCAATAGAGAGCCACAGCAAGAACCCGCTATATAGGATATTTCAATATAGCAGTTAAAAATTTTCAAGAGAGATAGAGTACTCTTAAATAATGGAAAATCATATAGCAACGCATGGTCTGAAACGCTTTCTTGGCGCGGTTACGACGACACACAGGAGTCGCATTGTATTGGGAAAAATTTATTGTTCGTACCGGAACCTTTCATCAGTAACCTTCCTGATGATTTTATTTAAAATTTGCTATAAAAACGTACGATGAAAATATTATTTTCAAAATAGTTGTAGGAACAATACGTTTTTTCTTATTGAATGTGACTTCCGGACACAAAATACAAGAAAGGCAGATCACTAACAGAATAAAAAAACATGTTTAGTATGCTTAGAAGAAAGGTCTCCTTACTGGGCATACTCAGAACATGTTGTAAAAAATTTTAGTGGTACTACTTACGTGTATATATATATATATACTATATATATGTGTATATAAAATACGCTTTTATGTAGAATTCTCTTTAACCTCATCCCGACGAGAGCCACTTGCTTGATTTTTAATCTTTTATCACCGATTTCTAAAACAGAAAATTTTCTTTAGTTGAACCACGAAAATGGTTTGATTAAATAAAAATTAATTTTACAATAAAAAAATAACTGTTGATAATAATGAAGGATTCTAAGCGACAATTAACAAGCAATTTTCAGGTGCATAAAAATAGTCTGCATTTGGCGTGGAAAATTCCTGCTCACCAAATCGTGTGTTGCTTAGGGTATTCCTAAATAAGGAATACCCTAATGTCTTGGATGAGAAAATTAATATTGAAACTTTATAAATTACCAATAATTTTCTACTGCTTAGTTTCGGTAATGAGCTCTGGCTCCGACGGGCTTTTTGACTCTGATAGTGTGGCATAAGACGACAAGCTAAAGATGTCATATTGCATTGTCTATGAATCATATTGCAGTCAACGTGATACACACATTTCAAACAAATAACTCATCATCAAAGGGAATCCGGTAAATCCAGTTTTTTAATCTCTTTAGACCCGCAGGGTTTATTTATGTACTTTTTAAAATTTCAGTTGTGGATTTATATTAAGAAATTGATAACCAAGAAAGATTGAAAAAAAAAAAAAAATTAAAATTTATTTTTTGTACGTAAAATTTTATGACACATGGAGGCACAAAAAGTACATTTTTTGAAAATTTCTTAGGATTTTTTTATTTTTTTATTTTATTCTGCAATTTTGCATTTCAAAAACATTGAAAAACATAAAATAAATGTATATTTTTAAAATTTTTATTGCTAATGGACACAACAAATGGTATCTTACCGCACAGTAAAATTATTTCCTTTTTCATTTTTGTACAATTCGTGCATTTCTGCTGCAAGCTATTTTTATGTTACACGTTGCGATCACACATTTTATTACTTTTAATTGTATTATTTTGTTTATTTTATTTATTCTATTCAATTATCTCGAAACTGTCTTAACCTATTACTATTTTAACTTTTAGAAAAATAAGAAAATTTACTATCATTAAGTACAGTAAAACCCCGATAATTCGGATTAATTGGGACCAGACCCAATCCGGATTATCGAAAATCCGGATTATCCGGACAATAAGAAAAAAATGAAATAAAATAAAACATACGCACAGAAAATCACCTTTATGTTTAACTTATTGATTATTTAGAGACAGTAAAAATGTTTACTTTGTAATAAAAAAGTTTGTAATTTTTTGCTGTGTCAGTTTTCTATACCTTTTGTGAGCCGTACGGTCACGCATCCGCTTGAGCATAAGTAGTTCGTTGGGTGTAGTTTAAATAAGAGTTAAAAAAAGAAAGCATAAGGTATTCTTCCGAAAAAGATTTCAGAAAAAAGTTTTTTTATTCAGAATACGACGATGAAACAAGTTTATGCTATGGAAATTAACCAAATCGTTTCTCAGTCGCTTGACCAAACCGATCCGGATTATCCGGAGATCCGGATTTACGGGGTCCGGATTTGCGGGGTTCTACTGTATTATTTAAGTTAGAAATATGATTATTGCAACTTTTGGTTATGTATATGTTCATAGGTTTATCTTAATTATTCCTTTTATATATATAATTTTGTATTTACTCGTGTCATTGTGTTTACATTATAGTCTTTGATTTGTAATCTAATGACGGCGGCGGTCTGGAAACCATTAAGTAGTGCCTCTGGTCTACGGAGCCTTTCCCTTTGGCAGTCCTGTCTTGGTCCATGGTGGGGTTTTTAACATAGTTGTTACACCCTGCTAGGTGGGGCTTGTTGTAGCTATTTGGTAGACTTCCCCACCTAGCTGATACTGAAACTGTGATGACACTGGCGATCATTTTGGCAAGTATATATGCAAACGCAACAACTTCTGAAGCGATTAACGTAATAAAGACGTTCATACTAGCCTTACTAGGCGAAAAATTTCCAAAATAGGCGTACTTTTTACTCACCTGCTTCGATGAGATGTGTCATGGTGGGAAATCGTTTCTTCACCGAAGCACTGATCGTCTGGAATAGGATGACCGTCGCTAGGTTGACATACCTGATCATCGTCCTTCTCAACATGCGGCCCTTCTCGTCGCCTCCATTCACGTACATAATGAGCGTATGTGCGACTCTAAATAAAATGAAATACGAAATCAAATTTGTAATATAGGTTTTCATAGTGAAAAAAAAAAAAATGTTTGATTTTAGTAACTTAGGGTTAGGTTGATTGGTTGGTTGTATTTCTGACGGCCAATTATCAGTACGAAGGACATAGTCCCTAATTGGGGTTTGGAGGTGTCCTCCGTGAACGTCTTTCTAAGGGAACCTAATCGGTATTTACGCAAGGAAATCCAAGGTTCGAAAAAAAGCACGGAAAACTCCGAACGATTATGCTGACGTCCGCGATTGGGTTTGAACCTGGCATTTAGCAGTTTCGAGAGCAGAACCTCTCAGCTACTGTTAGGGGGTCTTAGTGTTGCTAGGTATGGCGAAAAGTGGGACAGGGAACAACAGCGATTCGACTGCTTCTTAATCGGGAAACAACAAAAAATAGATATTCAAAAGAATTCTAGATAAAAATAAGTTCTAAATACGAAATAAAATTTCTTATTCACGTTTTCTTCGTGAAAAGAAGAAAAAAAAAAAAGATTGGGTGTGAGTATTATTTGCGCTCAGAGGATTCCGTACAATATATATATGAATTATTAACTGCATCTCTCTATTCTAAAAAAAGAAATAAGAAAAAAAAATTAACTAATGCTGTCACTGCCGCTGATTATCATTTTTTTGTGACCGGGAGGGGGGAGGGGCTTTCTTCGTTAATATTAAGAAAACTGTTCTATGCAAAAATATGGAATTCGGTGGTATTATACAGAAATGTTTGATGAACATGCTGATGTAGACATTTTTTAAATCAAATCATTATTTTAAGAGCTATTCAATGTTAAAATTGTTCAAAATCGTTAAATTAAAAAAGTTTTATTGGAGCAAAAACTACATAGGAATTCAATTATTTTTAGATCATTTTATACATTGGAAGTTCCCGGACTGCAGACTGCATTTACTTTTCAATTTGACTAATTTTTTGAGGATTTATTTTATTTTAAATTCAAATTTTTATATTTTTTACATATTTTAAAAATGTGTATTATTTTGAGTTGGTACCATCTGGAAAAACAGCGCAAGAAATAATATTTCCTTCAAATTAATAATTTAATCACACAAAGTATTATAGTAAATAGTAAAAACTTTCGAATTAAAATTAAATGAACATAATTATATTAAAATAAAAATTAAATTAAATTAATCGTATTAAAAGCAGGAAAGTTCTGAAAATTACGGAATAAAAACTATGTTTACACGTTAATTAAAAAAAAAAAAAAAGAAAATTGTAAAATTAATAAATTCATTTATAACATAAAAAGTCATAAATTGGGGAAATTACGTCAGATTTAAAATAACCAAACTACATTTTCAAATGGTTAAAATTAAATTAAAAACGTACATGATAGATTTATTTCATATTTCGAGATAGCCTTTTTAATTACAGTTGCCAATTATAAGATAGCGCAAATTATATTTCATTTCTAACGATAAAAATACTTTCGGTGAATATTGCAAAAAAGAGAGAAAAGCTTGTTGAAAATTACGTCAGATTTCTAGCGTTTCATATAAAATCATTTATCTAAATTTATTTCCTTATAGCATTGTTATTAATACCGGGAAGCAAAGACTCTAATGACTTATAGTTTATTGTAGGGTAACATCCCCAGTAATTGGCATGCACCAGTGATTGGCATATCCTACAAACATGTCTTAAAATAAGATTTATATCCAGTCTTTTAAAATGCAAGACCATATACCAGTTATATGCTCATTTACGTTACAGATTATAACTTTGATTTATGCTACTAGATGACAATAGTGCCTAGGAAAGAGAAACAATTATGGCTTGTATGAAATTAGCCATTTTTGTTGCAAATGCTTCTTCTTTGGTTTAAGGAAGGCATGCTTTTCAATTCATTATTATATGATTTATAATATATTTTAAATTTTAATTGACAACAGTTTTGTTTAGTAAAAAGGGTTACTTTAATTGTGTAAAGTATTTTCGACACAAATATTTGGATTTCTGAATTAATGATAGATGCCAAATTAATGATGCTTCAATTTTGCTAGTTCCAAGTAATTGGCACCTATTCCAATTACAAGGAATTCGCAAGGAATTTGAGATTAAACCACTTATTTTGGAAGTACTTTTAAAGTTATAGACTAATTTTGTTTATCATTTGTTTTTATTTGAAAATATGAAATATTATCAGTAACTGGAATTCATTAAAGCTTCATATGGCAATTATTGGGGACAACATGACAATTACTGGGTATTAATATAAGTATATTGTATTGTTTTAAAGTGTTCACATTTCAGACTAATATGCTGATTTCTTACTCTCAAAAACCTGAAATATGGCATCTTCATCTACAGTAAATTCATTTAAAGCAATTAAACCCAATGCAAAATGTAAAGTTTTTTTTAAATATAAACTTGTGCCAATTACTGGATCACAAGGTGTCATACATTGGTGATCTAGGTGCCAATTACTGGTGATTTCAGCAACTTTTTATAAATGTATTTTTATAAAAATACTTTTTCAATTTTTATTTGCTTTTAGTGGGCAAAGTAAATGCACAAATATGCATTCTTTGGTTAAAAAATATTTGCAAGTAAATATCTTATTTTTTTGTAATGAAAATTGAAGTAAGTTTAAAGACAAATACTTAAAGTGCCAATTACTGGGGATGTTACCCTATATTAGATGACTTCGAAATATTTAACTAATCTTATTTAATCTAATGTGGAAAACAGCCATTAACAACAGCTGATTTGGCCTTAAACCCACTCCAAACAAGTAAACAAATGTTAAAAGCCATTTATAGGGCTTTCGACACTGTTTTTGTTTAATTATAAGTCAATCTTCAATAAATTTTTAAAACCAATCATATTAATAACCAATTTTTAGAGTCGGAATGGGGGGTTGACGAGCGTAGCTCGTAGGAGGCAGAGCTCTTACAAGGAAGGTCTCCATTGGGGGCATACTCAGAATTTTTTGAAAAAAATACGAATTAAACTACTCATGTAGGTAATAAAGGATCAGTGAAAATTAGCGGCGGAATTACATTATTAGATATGTAAAAAAATAAAATAGTTTGGAATAATTGGCGTGAAAAGCTGAAAGCGACGTGGGATTTGGCGAGCAATGCATTTATTTCCTCGCCAAAAGCAGACGATTTTAACGAATCTGAAAATTGATTTTAATTGACTTCACTGTTAAAAATCTGCAGCATTTACTGCAACGGCATTCCACTACTTTTATAGAATATCTCTCTTCTGACCAATGAGAATGCTCCCTAGCACGGGGAACTGACCGTGTCATGCACTGTTAAAAATCTGCTGCATTTTGTTGCAACGCACTCCAGCGCTTGTATATAATATCTCTATTCCGACCAATGAGAAAGCTCCATTTCACGGCCAAGTAACCGTTTTCTATACAAACAAGGGAGTGCGTTACAACAAAATGCAGCAGATTTTTAACAGTGTATTTTTCAATTTGGAACAATTTTAATCAATTTAAATTGTGCTTTAAATGATAAAATATATTAATTTCATTTTGTCATAAGTACATATAAACGTATATGACAAAATTATACTTAAAGTAAAGTAAAAATGCAAAACTAAAATTACTTAAACTAAACTTATTTAAATAAATTGAACATAGAAAGTTTTTTCTTTAAAAAGTATTCGAAGTGTAAAAGCGTATTTTTCAAATTTTCGTTTTTTCGCCAACCGGAGATAAACCGCCAAGTAAACGAAATTTTTATTATTTTTTACGGACGTTATAAGGAGGTTCCGCCGAAATTTTTTTTATAAACATATATAACTATATGAGAAGAACATTCTGTAATTTTTTCAGATTTTTCTGAGTATGCCCGTATGGAGACCTTCCTTGTTAGTTTAAAAGAAAAAGAGTCGTTGCAAAACGAATAATAAGACTTATTAAAAAACTAAACAGCGTAGGGTTGTGTATTGCTATATATACTAGAAAAGTATGAATGGTGCTCAACTGTAAAAGTTTAAAGTGATATGAAGCCTAAATTATATCATATATTCTTTTCTGTATAAGTCTTTTTTAAATCTTAACATAATCTGTTTTTTTTTTTTTTTTTTCGTTGATGAACTTAATTCGGTACTGATAATATAGTATTAATGCATAGTTAAATTTCATTTGGCATTTCATAAAACTTAATTCAGCGTAGAAATAATCTTACGATGTAGCTAAAACTAAAACCTTGTACAACGTTTAAACTTGGAATTGTGCTAAGCGTGCTGCGAAAGGAGTCGCAAAGTTACAACGCCTCCTTGGTCGTCGTTTGGCTCCACGTTTTTCCCATATAGGTTTTTAATTAGCTTTTAAAGACATGATACTCATACTAAGAAATCCACTCAATGCAAACTAATCGCGAATCCCATAGTATTTATGTGATAAATTCTAATTAAATAAGCTCTGTTTTTAACAATTTGACTTTTATTTTTTTTTATTCTGCTACTGGGCATTGCATTATACAAATACATCATAAAAGTTGTTATCTAAGCTTTAAAAGTCGATGGTGTACAGAATACTCCGTTCCTGTCATTATGTATGTCCAAACTGGCCTGACTTTAAAGGTTAATATCTCGGCTAATTACCGACGATTTTTTTTTTTTTTTTTTTTTGAAAATCATTACTAATAACGTTTTTTTACTTCTTTTACAATAGGTACTTTCAGCGTTTCTGTACACATTTAATGAATGCCAGCAAATCGAAATTTGTGTGTAACGGAAAAATGTGCTTTTCTCAAAAACTATGTGACCTAGGGCAATCGCTATAGTTTTCCTGCTTACTTTAAATTAACGTCTTCTATCTTTATATTGTTCATAATTTTAGTTTCAGTAGATTTAGAAATAGAGTGGGGGAACAAAATTTGAATTTGGAATGTGCCAAATTCATGGCACATAAGGAAAAATATAATTCTTTTAGATATGTACCATACATGGCACTGGTGCAGTGAAGGGTTAAATCTCAACAATATGTTGGTTTGTGAGATTTCTCGTGATAATGCATGCATTTCGGAATCGAGGGTAATTAGAAAGAGATTATTCTATATGTTCATTCGTAGTTGGCTAAAATTTTTCTAGATTAAAAAAAAATATTTTTCTTATTTTTTACAGTTTGTTTTTTCTCCCTTACCTGTCGGGCCAGGGCAAATTGAGAAACTGGTTCCACCATCGAGATACGACAAAAGAAACATAGAACCCAAGAACGAAAGACATAGGCATCAGTCCTACCGTCTGATCACAGTACATGGCAAGTTTCTCAAACTGCCTGCAAAAGAAGAAAAAGACACATTAATTATTTAAATGCTTCAAATAATAAGATTTTATATACACAGTGGCGCATCCATAATCAGAACTGTACTGTACATGACCGGGTGTGTTCGTATAAACGAGATTCTGGATAACCGATCATTTTATTTACGTTCCACTTATTTTCCTTTTGGCAAATATACAAACGATCACTACAACTTCTGAAGAAATTATAGTAGCAAGTTGAATGTAGATACTGCCATTGCAGAATTCAGTTTCGCCTCCGATTAGAAAAAAAAAAAAAAAATAAAAAAAAAAAATAAAAAAAAATAAAAAAAAAAAATCGATAGAGGTTTTTTAGAAGGGCGGCCCCGTTTAGAATGCAATGAACTAACTTCATTTTTCTTGTGTTTATCAATATAATAGCAAACAGAACGGCGTGAAATACCCAGTTGATTAGCAATTTCTCTCTGAGACTGGAATTGCGGAATAATCAAGAGATACAATTTGACGTGCTACTTCTTCATTGACTAGATTCATCAAAAACGGATTTTTTCTTTAGTTTAAACGCTTTTTTATAGACTCTGGGAAAAAGAATGCATTTTAACAATAAAACGAGTGGAATTCCGTCGAATTCGACGAATGAAATGTTTAAAAGACCCGATCGATTTGGCTTTAAAAAAAAAGTAATTACATTATTGAATTAATATATAATAAATATATTTCCAAACTTAATGTCAAGTTTTCTAGTTACAATTTTGCATGCAAATATTTGCACATCTTCAGTTAAAATTGTAATCTGAGTGCAGGCGAAATCCAGAAATTTTATTTTATATGCACTACAGAAAAATAAATTTATTAAGAAAAAAAAACTAATTTTTTTTTTTACTATGACATTATTTTCACTAACTGAAGTCATCTGAAAGTAAAATCTCAATCTCAGTGTCCATAATGAAAAGAAATATTGAAATATAATATCGTTATGAGTAAAAATGCGATGTTTTAAATACTGACGTCATTTTCTCTTCAAAGGTTTTTTAAAAGTTACTGTTATTAGTAATATGAAAAAGGTGTGCGTAATAATATTGTAAATTCATTTTATCTGGTTGCTGAATGCCATCATTTTCATCATTTGAAATATTTCTTACTTTGCTTTAGACATTAATTTTTATCATATATTATTTTCTGTTATTTTATTTACATTATTAATATTATTTCTCAGTAAATATATTTTTTACCTCAATTAGTGCATAATTATATGCAATCATTTTATTGTGGTTAAATTTTACGAAAACAATTAACTTTTGCTTTTAAATGCGAAGACATGTTCACTGATGAAATAAAGTTTCTGACTTGTGGAAAGTAATAATGGAGCATAAATTTTTATTATCGAGAGAAAAGCTAAACTAAGTTGCCACCATTTTGAAGAAATATCGTAAAAAAGCATTTAAAATTAAAAATAAAATATAAAAATGGAAATAAATTGAAAAATAGCTAAAATGGGCACAACTAAAAATAAATAGCTTTCATTAAAAAAAATAATTATCAAAATCGGTTCAGTAGAAAATTCAGGACTGATGACACGACATTTTTAGCTTGTCTGAAAGAAACAGCATCGGAGGCTAATAAAGACGTACATACTAGCCTTATTAGGCATGAAATTTTCAAAATAGGTATGCTTTTCACTCACCTGCTTCGATGAGATATATCATGATGGAAAAGTGCTTTATTTTAATCGAAGCTCTGATTGTCTGAAACAGGACAACCGTCGTTAGATTGACATATCTAATCATAGTCTTCTCAAATATGCCCCCACTCGTCGCCATATAATTTTGTATCATTTAGAAGTTCATTTTTTACTAGCTGACTCATGAGGCCAATCTTAATCCTCGCAGTATAAATAGGGTCAATTTGATCCCATTTTGGGCATCTTCATTTTTTTTTCATTTAGAATATGTATGCTGAAATTATTTTCTAAGAATTATTCCATAAATATCTCCTTCACAATTTTGTCCATTTAGTAAATTTCATTCAGTTAAATTTTTTTGTTTATTTCTAAAAATGAGGTTGCATTGACTTCACCGAGAATAAATAAAATCTTTCTGTGATTTATCGCATGTCCAAAGAAAGAAAAAGAATTTTTGGCCTTCTGCCAAATGGAGTTCACTAGATGGTGCTGTAGGTTCAGAATACCATACAAGTGAATGCAGGCTCCTGCATCATTTCGTAATTTTAGTATTATTTCAATTAATTACTTACTTTCATTTTTTTTCTAATCATGATTATTAATTATTTTTTTATTAATTCTCATCTTCACCCTTTTATCAGTAGATTAAAATTTTTCCATTTGTTACTATATTGATGATAGAACAGCTTTTTGGGAAAAATTTATATGAATTTTCTACTTAAAATCTTAAAATGTTACACGCTTTAATATTGTACTAACTTTAGGTTCGCCCGGAACAAATTGGGTAACCATTTGTTAAATAATTGTGTATATATA